>BGPR01017094.1:0-33248 GCA_013235015.1 Araneus ventricosus
GTCGTGAGAAATATATAGTAAAAATGCTATGGCTGTAATGCATAAATTATGAGAAACTTTGTAAAATACCCTTTTCTATTGCTTTCACAATAACCAAACTGTTTGACGATGTGAAACCCCAAATGTGTTAACAAAAACTATAACAAATAAACTGCCAGGTAAAGGAAATATTCCATCTAAATTGTGTAATGGTTATTTTGAAAACCGCTGAACTTAAAAGACAAGAGCACTTCTACTTTAACTAATGAGTATTGGACCCATTTAGGGTTAGCAAACATTAACAAAACTGCTGAACTCGGCATTATTTGAGTTACACAGTTTTACATCGCAAATGAGGCAACTTCCCGCTCGAAATTGCATAAGAGCTACGAGCGTGTTTCTCATGTGCTTTTATGCCTAAAGGACTGGTGACAGTTCCCCAGTCTGGCCATGACGGAGAAACCACATATTTTCACAATCGTCTCTACGATGAAAAATATTACCTATTGCTAAATATGATGAAATAAAAGCCTATGTTACACTGAAAAGTCTACTCCATTTTAACAGTGTTACATGCATGCAGAATTGTTTTGTTTTCTGAATTCTTCTTTTGATTTTAGTATCTTCTAACGGAAAAAGATAAACTCTTTTATAATGTTTAAAAATAAAAAAAATAGCTTGACTTGATTGTTCTGACCGTTAGGAAAGCCTTTAATAAAGTCCTCTACTTCTAACGAAACAAAACAAGCCTCATCACCCTTCCCCGTACGGCTCCCGCGATTTCCATGGGATACGAAATACGTCTACTGGTACGGAGTGGCATGAAAATAGCGTGCCCACGTTCATTCCAATCGTTTCAATACGTTCATTATTTCACGTTCTGTTTTGTATGTAGATGGCGTTGCAAGTCTATTTCATTGTCATTGGAATCATTCATGGTCTCGCATTTGGTGTGAAGAGTATCAAGTTGGATTATGTTTAGAGCCCTGCTTCAAAGTTTATTACACTAAAAAATTGCATAATATGTAAATACAATTAATATTATTAGCTGTATTTCTCAAGATCAATAGCATATATCGAAATCAGCAACTATAAAATGATTAACGAAAATGTGTCGCTGCGTACTAAAATATATGTCAAAATTGTTTCTTTTTTGAACAATTTTATTTTATCTAGTATTTGCTCTGTTGCAAAATTTATTTATATATGTTCAAAACAAATTAGTTACCATTACGTCTATTAAATCAAAACTATTATGCGTATTATTATGTTTTTATTCCATGCACTCTGAAATAGCATGAGTCGTATTGTATTTAATTTAAAAATTAAAAAAAGGCATTAAATTCCGGCATTATATATAAAATTTTTTATAAAGATATGTGATTAATTTTAAATGTTCATCTTTCTTTAATTATTTTCAAAAGTACCTCATTTTTAATAACTTCAACATCCATCGTAATAAGCGCACTTCGACTTTCACTTCGATTCACAAGGCTTTCCGGGAAAATCCCATTCTCTGGCTACATTGACTTTCTGCGCATTCGTATCTGCCTTTTTTCATTCAAACATGTAAGCTGACAACAACAGCGCGCGTCTTTAATCCTGTCATGGATCTAAGTGAAAAATTGTCCATTTACCTATGAAAAAGTAACATTTCATCAATGATTGAATAAAGGAAAATTGAATCAACTAATGTATTTTCCTTGACCCAGATACTCTACACTTCACCTTTAATAAAGATGTTTCATTTAGTCGACAGGGTTAGCTTGCAGTAGAAACCTACGCAATGAATTACGAATCCATCGGCCACACAAAGCTGGAAACGATTTTTCTTACCAGGACAGAAATCGACAATATTTGTCATCAAAATTTCAGTAGGTAGCAATTTTACCTAAACGGAACTGTTATTGTGTATTAAACTTGCTGGCATTCAAGACACCAACATTGACTTAAATTGCCATCACTGTGTTAACTATTTCAATGAAAGATGGAATTAGATTAACTAATAAGCTTTTATTCCATTTAATAAACTCTGGTGATTTAAATATATTTTATTTATAACTACTATTCAAATGCTAATAAACTGTTATGGACCTCCGTACTTCTTAGCAGGTGTAAAGCGTTTGTTAGGCGTTTTCAGATATTCTTTATAATGTTAGCTTCTAATTTAAAAGACATCTCATGTTTTCGCTTATTTTAAGGCAAGATACACCTGAAATACATGCATACTTCAATTTCATCTGATCCCCTGTTGTTCCTCAGTATGTGATCTTAAATCCATAACAAACCGAAAATGCCTGTTAAACTATGTTATTTGCTCTTGTTAAATGAAAGAGATCAACAATTACATGAATAAATTTAACTATAAAATTGTAATTTCTTTAAAACCCGGTGAGGGTTTTCATACAGTAATGAAAAAAATACTTTTTCCTCATTAATTTGATTCAATAAATGAATTTTAATTAATTTGTTTAGTCCTTGGAATATTAATGCATTGGTATAGATAAACGGGAATATTTAAAATTTTTAATGAGATTGAATTTTCTGAACCACTTACATAAATATATTCCAAATGCTCCAGCCATTTATTGTTAAAGCCGTTAGCGCAACGGCAGTTAAATACGGCTATAATTTCCCTTTCATAACCGGCTAGTTGCACCACTTTAAACATGAAAGTGTCAAAAAGTACCATTGGGACAAAATAGCTAATTCAGCGCATTATTCCTTCTTATGGAATTAATGGAATTGGTAATGATTCCTCTTGCCGTTTAGCTTCAAAGACAAAATGGCTTCAACTTTAATGTGACTCGTAGACATTTTTTGTCTATCCAAAGATTATTAAATCGCCTTAATTAATTATATCTTTAGCTCGAATCCATAACTGAGGGAGTTTCCCGTTCTGAATTGTATAAAAGCTGCGAGGAAATTTCTCTTTTATATTCGTCCCGTCTAAATGCTTTTATTATATAGTAGACATCAAAGATTAAATGAGTAAATTTAACTCACGAGGACGCGCATTGGGCCTGCGAGGCCCGGTGCCGTCAATAATTTATTACAGAAAAATAATCCCTCAACTAAAAAATTCCAGATTCACAGTAGCTGCATTGAAGGTCATTTACTTGCTGACCACTGGCATTTCAAGAATTTTTACACATTTATTATCTCAGAAAACTGACGGCCGTACCTCCGAATCCTGATGCGCACGCTCGCTTTTCTGTGAAGATTGCCAAAGAGAACAGATAGACCGCGACAATTTATCGCTATTCGATCTACAAATATGAGAAGTAAAGATTAGAAAAGCTTTTAACTGAAACTCCATTCATTAAGAATCCATTAACACAGAAAATAAAGAAAATGTTGCTGTTGAATTAGTTAGATATCGTAAGTCGAAATCTTAAAAGGAATTGGACACTGAATCTGATATTGAACGGTGAGTCCACCGATTATTAGTCAGAATATCTGGAATAAGAAAACTTATTTGCTATTTATTATGGCTAGTATAAATAACACGCAATGGTTATTTCATTCATTAGATTTAGTTAAATATATCGTATATTTGTAAAATCCTGATTTTCCCCGAAATTTCGAGGATTTATTCCTAACGCGCGGTTTCAAAATTAAGCTTGAGATTTTTAAAAATATTTTGTTCTATCATCAAGCTTAAAAATAAAAAATATAGATTAGTAGTTCCCAACCTACGGGCCGCTGCCCTCTTGTGGGCCATAGACAGCGTATTAGTGGCCCGCTAAACGATAGTCAAAAGTCGAAGTCCGGGGAACTTCAAGAGTTTTCACTCGTTTTTTGCTTTTTAAAACAATATATTTTTATTATTATTTTTACAGTACGCTTTACTAATTACTGGCATGCAGGGAGATTATAATTAAAGTTGCACTCTCAAAAGGCTGTAAAAAATGAATCACTGGTCAGAATGACCTGATATTTCATCTGAGTATACGTGAAGCAATGAGAATTTACTTTGCGAAACAAAAAAATAGTTCAAAAGAAGACCGACAGAGTCGCTGTATTCGTGATGAGATGATAAAAAACGATTGCTTCAAAAGATATGCTAATTTTAAGATGCTAATTTAAAGATATAAGGGAATCTCTAATAATATAGTAGAATGTGTGTGGGTTTCTGACGGTTTGTGTGTTAGCGATCTACAGGACTGATCGCTGGACCTAGAGCTACGAAATTCGACACGAATATTCTTTGGAGTGTGAGAATGTGCACCTCGGAGACTTTTTCTTAAATTTTTAATTAATTAAAAATTATTAAATGTTGCACAAAATTGTAAAATTTTTGCATTTTTCCTTAATAACTTTCAAAAATATTACAGCACAAATAAATATTACGCCATTTTAAGTTCAAATAATTGCCTTTTTAATTATATCAATTAAGTTGCCGTACAATTTCTTCTCGAATTTTAGTATCCTTTAAAAATATTTTTGGCATAATTTAGGACAATACTTTTCAATATTGCAACGCAATTCAAACAGTTTTCATTCTTTCAACAAATATGTAATTCCGTGTTTCTCTTCCATTGTTGACAATTAAGGTCCTAATAAATTTTAATTTCTTTTAATATTTCAGCAATTTTTCTGTGAAGTCTTTAAAAAAGTCTTCTAAGACATTTAATGTTTTAGGAAATACAACCAGTTAGTTGCATGGTTATGGTTGCTATGTTTTAGTTCTGCGTGATTTGTTTTTTGTCAAAATTAGTGTTATTGCATATTTTGCTGATTCTTATAAGTTGATTGGTAATTGTATTTTTGTAGATTTTATATGAGATATTAGAGTTCCAAAACATAAATTTATTAACGTGAAATTTAAATTCGTTTCTCTAGTCATGAATGCCAATTTTTAAGTCGTTCTGATAGTCTAAGCATAAATCAAGAAACATTGCTGGAGATTGATTGTTGCTGATTTTAATTAGTTTGAGTTCTACCCAGGTATTGCTAATAGAACTGAGGTCTTGAAAATGAAAAATTATTAGATCGCCAATGAATAGGAAGACAGAGTTGAGATTTAAAACGAAAGTCCTTTCGAAGAAATGAAGAAACAGGTTGGCTAGTAGAGATGAGAAATTTGTACTTTGTGGGATGCCTTTTATATATTTGTTGGAAAATTATTTCTCCGTTAAAGATAAAATTATTGACTATGCAGTAGTTGAAGATTTAGTCCTAGAAAGTTAGTTGGGTTTTAAAATCCCAGAAAAAACACTGCAAAAGAAGAAAACACTGCAAATCTTTACTAGCTTTCTGTTATTCGGGGCAATCCATATATTTTTCATACGTATCGATTTCTGATTGTTTCCATAAGTGGCCTTGAAAAAATCATTATAAATTGTGATTTCATATATACAGGGTGTCTCAGTACAGCGGTTACAAACTTTCAGGTTAGATAAAGTACACCTAGACGATGAAAAATCACATAGTAGTGCATGGTCGGAAACGTTTTCCTAGAGCGGTAGTGACGACACAAAACACAAGAAAGACAGGACGTGTCCACTGCTATGCGTTCTTCCATGTTGTATCAGCATGATGGGGCCCCCGCCCATTACAACATTAACGCGCGTCTCCACCTTAATGCAACGTATGGCCAACAGTGGATCGGGAGGGGTGGTCCAGTGCTTTGCCCCGCTCGATCGCCAGACCTCACTTGCCTTGATTACTTCTTATGGGGTACGTCAAGTAACTGGTGTACGAAACTCCCGTTAACAGCTCTGGGGACCTTGTTGCACGCATCGCGGCAGCTACTGGGGAAGTCTGGGACACGCCCGGTATTTTCGCCAACCTACGATCTTCAATGCGCCGGAGATGTGAGGCCTGCATCACGGCAAGGGGACGTAAATTTGAACACCTACTTTGATGACGATCGTTGTCTCTTTAATGTTCTTTTCTTCAGTTTTTTGCTGTACTACTTATAATACACATGTTTTCTCCCCTTATTCATACCTTGTCTTTCTTGTGCTTTGTATCGTCACTACCGCGCCAGGAAAGCCGACAAATTTCCGACCATGCATTGCTATGTGATTTCCCATCGTCTAGGTGTACTCTATCTGTCCTGAAAGTTTGTAACCGCTGTACTGAGACACCCTGTATTCTTTACTTACTGATGTTCAAAAAAAATTGGTCCAGCCTTTCGGGAGACATTCTAAAAAATGTGCACATTCAAAAATTTACTAATTCACTGTGTCACAGTGTGTAATTATCAGTGCAACGGTGTTAGAAGTCAAGTCTTAAAGCTAAAGTTCAGTGTTCGACCCTCTGTCTTGGATGGACCGATCCGCAATCTGGCATTGAAAGATACACTAGATTCGTCAATAAGAACGCAGCCACATTATAAAGAATGCAAGTGTGCGTTTTCGTTGGTCACTAATGAGTTTTAGTTTGTTACCGCTAAAGAAGCTATGGGAAAGAATTCATTTTGATTTCATTTCCCCTCCTTAAGAGAGAGTCGCCAATTTGGATAAAAGGAAAATAGTTTATATACATTTACTTGTTTTTAAATTGGCACTTCATTTTTGAATTAATAAAATGCACTATTTTTTCCCTTTGGTTTAATTACTAGACTTCTGGAATGTGTTGTGTTTTTACCTGCTTTTAGAAAAATCTTCTGGATTTACCTTTGGAATGGAGGTAAAAATGGATTTTTCAATCGAATTTTTACTCACTGTTTATATACTAGACGTTTGAAATTTTGTTTTGTCATGTATTTCCGATTAAAATAAAATATTTTCAGACATTTATAATTTGGTCATCAGTTAAACGTTTGATTTTAGATAAAGTTTGATTGCACACGTTTGACGCCCTCTGACAATGAGACAAAAATATTATTAATATTAAATAACATTTAAAAAAAATTGCATAATATATAATAAAGATTGGAGCAATGAAGATAAGATTTTATTTAGTTTCTGTACTTAAATGAGGTTGCTGCAATTTCCGATATGCATAAAATCTGTGAAAACATTTCTAAAAGCCTCGTGAATGAGAGGACGTCTGATGATGGATAAACCACATATCTTCAAAATTGTCTCTAAGATAAGAAAAATTCATTGCCGAACTGCTATATATGAACAGATACAAGCAATATTTCAATGAAAGTTTGCTTCGTTTTCCTACTAGCGTTATATGTATATAGAATGCTGTTATTTTCTTAACTTATCTTTGAAATATAATACCTCTTAATGCCAATAAAAGTTTTACAGTGATTAAAATAAAAAAATTCCAAAATAGTTATGGATAGATATTTCGACGGTATGGAAAATCTTTTAAAGTTCTCCACTCGTATTGGTAAAAAAACAAGCCATCGCGTCATGAATTAAAATAGAAATGTTTTCATCACCATTTCTTCGAATATTCCTTACTAAAAATAGAAAAGAATCTACTTTTATTTGAGCATGCCGGCACCGCAGGATACCGACTTTTAAATGACATCCACATCAATACGTGCGAATCCAAATCAGTGCTATTTTTTGATATTTATATAGAAACTAACACATTTTAAATAGTGGTAAGTTAAGTTTATTTGATTTTTAACTGCTTTAAAATGGTAATTATATGTCATAAACAGTTTTATTAATTTTGACTTCTAATTAAAAGATAGTTACAAGTTTCCGCACATTTTAAGGTAAGATACACTTGATATACACAGAAACCTAATAATTAATCTTCGGTATAAAATATTTGAAATCATATTACAATGTTATGTTTTTCCTTATTTTGTAATTTGAAATCCACAACGAGAAATCGAAAAAAGCTATTTAATATTTATTGCTTTCTTTAAATGAAAAAAATAAATTAGATGAATAACTCAACAATTGTATCAGCAATTTTCATTGTATATGTTTAGTCGTTATATATAATAATGAAATAATTAATAGTTTGTTTAATAAATTTGTTTTAGTCAATAATTTTATTGAGTTTGATTAATCCATGAAATATATCGAAGCAACAAATTAGCTAAAAGAATGGTATTTGCATATGTACGGAAAAATATTTTTAGTGCATCTTCCGGATGAATATGAACCAAAACAATGAATAATTCCATTCAGGAAACTAAATGAAAATTTAAATTCATTAAAATGTGGTAAGTTATATGAAAATTTTTGAAAATTACTGCGAAACGCTCTACATACAATTCTTAATCACGGATGTAAATTCTTTTATTACACAGAATGCTTGGAACAGTGCTGAAGAAAATGAAATAAAATCTAAGAAATATTTGCATTTTAAAAAAGTTGTAGCTCATCGCACAAATTCTAAATCAACTTTTTTTTTTAAATGCATATGTATCGATAACAATAAATAGTCAAAAATAAAAAAAAACTATACATGTTAGATCTAAATCTTTAGTTCGTTGCCTTTATTACACTTGAGGTAATATATATAAAAAAATTCAAGGAAAAACGTTCATAAATTATTCTGAAATCATGTTTTGCGTGTTACAATTTAGATAAAAAATACATTCTACAGAAAAATCAATTAAAATTTTAATTTATATTTCACTAAAATAATCCTGAATAGAACTTACCTAAAAATCATCAGTTTTATAAAAGAGACACAAAAGAATGGATTTGTTAAAGAAACTTTAGTAACAAATGCTGACAAATTCAAAATAGCATAAAGTTTCTTCTTCGCAACAAAAAAATTATTACTTATATTTCTAAATGCACATACAAATTCTGTATTTATTTAACTGCACCTCTCTTGTTTCTTCGAAGAATCAAAATCTTTTGAGAAGGGGCAATTTTTACAATATAAACAGTGGTTGCAGAATAAATCAAAATGAAGGTTTCCGCAAATATAACACATTGCTGTTATATTCTGTGCAAATCAAATACTCAAAATACTTATAAGCATTTCAATTTCAATAATACTGAATCCAGTTAATTCTTTTCATACACAATATCTTCTCTGAAAGGTTCTTGAACGGTCAGCAGTTTTTTTTCACTACATGTTAAAATTACTTCTGCCATCAACAAAAGTCAATACTTTCTTGGTCATAGAGAAACGATTACTTTTTCTGGATCGGCCAATACTGTCCCACACATTTCAATGTTAACAATAGCAATCGAGATAAAAAAAATAATTAAACATTAAACGATATTCATCGGAAAATAAATTTGACAAAACGAGAGAGCGAGCGAGCAGAAACATGGAATGTAAACATAAAAAAAGTTCCAAACGAATGTTGTTGCCAAACTTTCTTACATAAAAATAGTTCAGAAACGATACAAAATTGTTGTGGTTCGCTACTAGAGAATATTATAAATTAATTTTCAGTACAATCTGCATTTGTGTTGGGTAAAACAGAGACAAAAATGCAACTTCCGGTCTTTTTTGTGACACTTCCGGTCTTAATTTCGCCTGTTTAGTTTTATTAAAACCTCTGTATCTTCGCTTCTATTAATCGGAAAATTGAAACAATTATAGTTTTAGAACGATAAATGAATGGGTTATAAAATAAAGCAATAAAAAAAATTGCGAAATATAGTCAAAAGCCGCTTTGGAAACCTAGGCAGATACCTTAAAAATTTCAAATGAGACAGAATTTACAATCTTTTGAATTAATGTATTCCAATGGCCAAAGACAATGATTGTCAATAATAAATTATTTAAAATACCATAAAATTAAAGGCAGCCGCAAAATTAGATTATTAGTTTCATTGGCAGATTTTTGCATGCTCTATATATAAGTTTAGGATATTTTTCTGATGTTTCGAGTTTCAAATAGGTTTTTTAACTTTTAATTTCATATTGATCGACCAGGAAAGAAACACACACGAAATAAAAAAAATGCTGGTATGAAAACGCTATTAAATCAGTCGAACAAAGCGTCTTTAACATGTTGAAACATATTTCTTTAAATTTTTTTAATACACTGCTACTTGAATGCATTTGGGAAACACTCCAGAAAGACAGGAAAGTCGCATTGCCTCCAGCACCACCTAGCGGAATATTATCACCATCTGGCAGGCACTCAATATCCCCTATCGCACAGACAGTTGTCAGTGCGCGAAATTAGAACATTGAAGGATAGATCGAATTTTTGTTTTTTAAAATACTTTTTCTGTAAATATATCATTAAAAAATAATTAAAGAATGATAAACTAAATTTAATTTTAAAAAAAGAATCCTACCAATGTTTTACTTTCAGTATATTGTGGTAATTTCTCGCGAAATGATAATGATAATAATAAAGGAAGGATGATAATAAAAAGATTGGGTGTCCACTCTAATTAAGGCCCATTAGCAAATTTTGAAACCAGTAGAGATAGGCAAATATTATTAACATAAAATGCTCTAAATGACGTAAAGAATTATATTTTATGCTGTTTCACTCAATAAATGCGGTAAGAAAATTACTCAGTCTAAATTTTTATACGACTGTTATTCCATACCTGGTTCTATTAAGCAAATTTATTTAAATATTAATTACATACTAACATTTTGAACAGAGAAATGATATACTCTTCTTTGACTGAAACTGACCGAGTTATGAAGCTATGAATTTAATTATTTTAAGCTAATTAACGGATACTTTAATCAACTGCTTCCCACTGATTGGAGGATATTCCTATTGTCGGACACTGAAATGAACTAAAATCGTCTAAAATCGCAATTTTCATAGCTTCATAACATGATCAGTTTCACTAATTCTGATTATAGGAGCGGGGGATTGGATAAAAATATTAACTTTTTAAATTTTAAAAGTAAATTTATTGATTACACACAACTAAAAATAAAATTCTTTACGCCATTCATAAAATTTTTCAGGAAGCATATGCCTATCTCTAATGGTTTAGAAGTTATCTATCTTGCTGCAATTACAGAGAACACACCATATATAAGAAAATTAATGATGGCACAATTTTACAAACTTGGCCATTTACGATTAAGAATCTTTGGTCCTGGTTTTCCAAAATTTCTTATCAGAGATAGAAAAATTTCGTCGCTGCATTTTCAGTTATTTTCATCCTGAGTCGTCGTCTAGCCCGTTAGATATTTGTCTGTATTTTTTCTTCTCGTAGTATTTTAAGGAAAGCAGACAATTCGTCTAGGTTTCCTTGTCTTTCAGAAGAGATATTATTAGCAGCGGATAATAGATGATATAATTTACTTCCACGGTTTGAGTTTGTACCTTGTTTTCTTCTTTGTTCGTCTTTTTAAATAATGAGGCAAAAGTTTTGTCTGGATCAATCTTATATTTTACCCTAGAGAATATCAGGTTACAACACCGTGTAGGGTCAACCACAGTTGGCTCATTTTATCGTAGAGCTCACTTCTTCCTTACGTATACTCTAGAATCAAGCATCTCGGCACGTAATGTTTGCTGTTTGCATCTGTAGCAATGGCGCACCATCTTTTTGAAGAAAAAACAATGAGCTTTTCAATTTTCATAATTATCATATTAATGGTTTGAATTTGGTAAATCTCTTTTAATTTCGCAAATTTAAAGGGTAGTCTTGGAAATAGATAAAAAACTTTCAGTTATGAATGGTTTGAGCTGGTCTATCGAGGTTGCTCTGAATATCTTTCCAGATAAAAAATCTTTAATCTTTTGGGCTTCAGTATTCATTTTACTAATAGTTTAATTTAAATTTTAATATAATCATTCGTTGATTCTCTGTTTTTTTTTCTAAAATTTGAATGCAAGCTGCATATGTTAAGCAAAAAAAGTGAGTAAAAATTTCGAAAATTCTTATACTTTCCAAAATTTAGATGCTACTTTTACAAAAATGCAATAAATAAAAAAATAAAAACATTGTGCAAAGCAACAAAACCAGTAATGAACTCTACAAATCATTTCAGGCTTTTGTAATTCAGATTTTCATATTAATATCAATTTCCGGTTGTTCTGACTAACTTCCATTCTCAAATGTTAGTTGAAGCGCATTCTTTACAGACATACACAAAGTTCAAGGAAAATTGAAGCTATGATAATGAATATAAGTTAGCATCTGCGCATGATGTAGTAATGAGAAAATACATCTCCTCTGGAAGATATGTAAAAACACCTAAAAGACTGGATCTTTTCGATGATGTTTGTTATGTGCTTGAGACTCTTTTTCAGTCTCAAGGGGGGGAAGATGTTGTGAAGTGTAGCTAACTGTAACCGCTACCATCCTACGAGCAGACTGATGTAACCAGAATTACTTGTGACCGGGGATAATAGCCTTTGTTGCTTCAAATCCCGTAACACAAATTCAAGTTCAAGTACTTGTGACCTCGGCGGTAGCCGAAAATTTTATTTATGTGTATGTCTCTGTTTGTGTCGTGCATTATCAAGAAATGTTTTTGTCTGAAAGTGTTTATAGTCGTATTTTGGTAAAAGTACCCAATATCTGGTAGATGTAAGCCCCATAAGACTTTTGAACTTTGATTCTATGTTAATTGGTTTTCGAAGAATACCGCTGCACGAAAAAAAAAATTGGCCCGGAGCGCCACTATTAACACTAAAAATCAAGTTCGCTTTAAACACGCGATGTAAACTTTTTGAGAGTTCTTTATCTTCCAGATTGGGCATTTTGAGTCAATAATGCATTTAATAAGTGTGTAATAGGGCTACGAAAAGGAGTATTTTCTTTGAGATATATTACAGGAAGACTTGGCCGAGATAAGATTGTAAATAAAGGAACTGATTTGTCTCTGATGCATTTATAAAACTTTTACCAGTATTAAAGTACAAATTTTATCTTTATAAACTTTCAAAGTTTGGACCATGCAACTTTCTTTTCTACGGTGAATGATTATTTTAATAATGCCTGGATTTTATATTTGGGCTGGTAAGTACAAATACACAGTCTAAAAAATCCCCAAATTGAGAGTATGATAAAAATGGCATTTACGGTGTTGCACTGATGTCTAAAGTAGTTTATGTTTCTATGTGTATTTGATTTACTCTGCGTTGCATTTTGCCAATAACCAAATGCAGATTTTTTTTAACTTCGTGCGTGGTGAATATATTATGTGCGTCTTATTCTCAAACTAGGAAGAAAAGTTTTTGAGTGGATTGATTATTTTTTTTATTTCATATTGCATGTAAACATAATTTGGGCATTATATCTTTAAAGAAACAGAAAATTGACAAATATTGATACGAATAGAAATGTGATACGATATTTGAAATTATGCATTCATTGCTAAATGTTTTGATCAAAAATGTTTTAAAAATCAGCTATGTTTTCGTACCGTTACCTTGACATGGGGGATACATAAAATGTATCAAATCTTAAAAACAAATATAATTTTTACTAGTAATTTAAAACAATATTTAAATAAAATAATTATAAATATTAAACTGTTTATTTTCAATAATTGGATGAAATTGCAATAAATATCTAACTACGGTACTATTTTAAATTAAACATACAGAATGCATTTTGTTCTTGCTTCTAACATACAGTTGTAACAGGTTTTATTTGAAATTAGTATGTTGTATACATTTATTATTTTACATGTATATTGCAGAGCACAATTCAAAAGTGGGTCCACAGAAGAGACAAAAATTAAATTTATTTACAAGATTTTATCTTCAGTAAGAGTAAATGTAAACTAATTAAATTTAATTTGCAGTTGAAACTAAAAAAATTCTGAAAACGAAAACGCAATATTAACTTCACAAAATTTTAGTTTTTGTCAAATTAAACAAAAATTATACCATTTGAAGGAATTTTTGCCATGTAAAAGAGCATATGTAATTTAATAATTTGAAAAATAGTTTATACTACTAAAAAATACATCTGCATGCAGGCATCATACAGTGTTCGGAATAAGACCCACAATGTTTCAATCAATTCATAAATGACATCTGCAAAGCAAAACAAACCATACCCTGCCTGTTTTCTGATGCTGCTGCAGAAATGAGCACAAGTCCAAATTAGAAATTTGTTAGGAACAACCTTATCGAACATCTTGCTGTATAGGAAAAATGGCTTATAAGCTGCAAAATAAACATCAATGATAAGCACTGTGCATCCCCCCATTAGGCATGTCATGAAGGTTATCTCATGGAGCAGTCAGACATAGTATCCTATTTCGACATTAGAACAAAAGTGAACCCACAAAGAAACATACCGACATTATGAGAAAAGATCTTATGTGTAAATGCCAGTTTTCACCCCGCGTTAATTCGCAAATCAATTCTCTCGTTAGGCAACAAACTCGCTGTCTTCAAATCCCCACTATTATTACTGATTAGTTGTGCATCCCTGGTATGGAGAATTGCGCCTCAGACCCACATAGAAAGTGTTAAAAACCCTTCAAAACTTAATCATGACACAAATTTTAAAAATGCCATGACACAACAAGAACGAAAACATATTGAAAGACATCACTTCCGGCAACAATGAGGCCCACAAAAAGATACCACTATAGGACTGCACAATACAAATCGTAGAAACGAGAGGGCAGTCAGTCATACATTGATGAGCAAGATGAAAAATAACCTTTTCGACTCCGTACCCCATAGCAATACGTCATCCGCGGTAGTGGCGGGCAGAAGCATAGAAAAAAAGAGGGCTGCAAAAAATATTTATCTAGAGAATACAATTATAAAAAGTTATTTTATCTCAAAGTAGGCCAAATTCTTTTAATTTCAAAACCACAATGAAATTTCCTACTTTTCAAACAAATTAACTAACCAGCATATGATATTTCCTACTAGTTTTACTAATAGAAATATGAGTTAATGTTAATGTGATATTCTGCGGACAAAAAAAAATGAGAGCTCCACATACGCATTTTCCTCCTCGACCAGTTTGCTCGATAGCACACTTACAAAAATCAATATCAAATAAATAATATATAAGAAAAATTATATTTAAGCTGAAACATATTAAAAATATTTTTCACTTAAACACTCAAAAAATTTGAAATATTTAGAGCAGAATTATATGCTTGAAAAATTCAACTCCTATTAACCAATAGCAACTAAAATAAAATGATTTCAATGTGCTATTATTCGCTTTTCCTGCTTGTAGACGTTTGAACAATGTTCAAATCCTCAGTAAAACGATCTACATTTTCATGTTTTTAATTTTTTCCTCAGCAAATGCTTTGACCCAGGTAGCACAACATGTTGCAAAATATAGTACAATATTGATCGATTTATACAATATTGCGAATATTGTATAATAATATTGTATATAATATTGTACAATATATTTGAGCTACTTGTGTAAAATACGATAATTTGAAAATCTGCAACCTTCAACTTTTTTTCTTACCTCTAACAATGATTTATTCTTTGACGCATTTGTTTAGCGAATGAAACGGGTTCATAATTGCATTCCCAGTTGTTTTCCATATTGCCTGTGTTTCAAGCAAATAAATATCTATCCTAGATTCAATAGTATTCAATTATCAATGATTCCCGTGTTACCAGAATTTGGTACAAATCTCTGTTATAGAAATTCTCACTTGAGTAATAATATTTATAAAATTTCTGCGTAGATTACTTTCGGAGGCTGCCTTCCTCAAAAGAAATCGAATATTCAATGAATCAGACGTATTTCTGGCGACGAAACACGAAGCGAAAATAAATCAAAAAGAACACCCTCTTTATCATTCTATTGGCCCCGTGCCGAGCTGGTTGCCTTGCAGCACATAGCTGCGCTAAGTTTAAGAGAGGATTTTCTGCCCAGTGACCAAATTTTTATCCTTTGGGAGAGCAAAGTAATTTGCAGAAAAAATCTGGGTTTCTCTCACTTATTAATTCATTTTCTGTTTTCTTTTCCATTTTCTTTAACTTTTGGAGGAATTTTCGTTGGTCATCAAAATCTAAGAGAGGGAAAGTAGGCTGTTAAAATTAAAAAAGAAAATGCAAGTTGAAGAAAAAATTCAGGGAGGCCGCAGCCCTAATATCCTGGTGTCGAGAATTGCGCCTCAGACCCATATAAAAAAGATAAAAGCTCTTAAAAATACCACCATGACATAAAATCTAAAAATACCATTCTACAACAGGAACAAAAATATCAAGAAAGAACTTCCAAAACGCATGAAAGAATTATTTCTCAACGTTGCCTAATATTCTTCAATAAAATGGACAACGGCAATGGCGAGCCGCCAAAAAGATATCAGTGTAGTACAGCAAAATATTTATCGTACAAAAGGGAAGGCTGTCATATATAGATGAGCAGTATAAAATATTCCAGTCTTCCCTTCCCCATAACCAGACAGCTTAACAGTGTGATACGCTAATTTTTAAACATATTATGAAACCTAAAGAGCACATTCAAGTGAATATTAATTATATGTGATAAATATAATTTCAACCCGATTAATTTCAAATATAAAGACACTTCTATTTGAATTTATGGCACGATGAAACATTTAGCTTTCCTAAACCTGAATGTGGCTACTAAATTAGCTCTTTCTTAGTCTGACTTTTCAAAGGAGGGAGCTGGCCGCCCGAATGGCATAAAGACTGTGAGCTCATTTTTCATTGGCTTTTATGTTTAAGACATTGTGAATCTGAACGCGCCTGGTCACAGATAAATCATATATAGTTGGGACTTACATACACATGAAAAGGCGAAACACCCTTCAAAATACAGAAATTTAAACCTGCGAAATCGCGTGAGGGGGTATCCGCGAGCCCATGTCACGTAAACTGTGTAAAATATTGACTTCCCTTTAGTTCAAATGAGTAAAATCCATTCTAGTTGGCTTTAAGGTCGCATTCAACAGACGGAACGTGTTTCAAGAAAAAAATATTTTTTTATTGGAATTCAACATTAAACACCAACTTGCGCTTCCTCGAGTTAGGATTCTTTGTTCAATTGAGTAATAGCATTAGTGACGGGAGAATAATGTTGTCTCGCTATTTAAGTTTTCGTAAGGAAACAATATTATTCATGAACATTTTATATTTCTAAACTGAAGATTGTTGCGTGTACAAGACTTTTAAACTGGATAATAGTGTAAGGGAAAATGTTAAGAGTTATATATCTAAAGGTTATATTATTCTCGATATAATGAAAAGGCAGTCAGCTGGTACATATCTTATCCACTTTCGCAAAAACTATTGGAGGAAAAGCTGGAAATTGTAGAAAATATTCTTAAGACTAAAAGTGTATTACACCCTAAATTTATTGGATCTAAAGAAAACGTCCATCAGAATTCTTATTTGGATTTCTAGAAAAAGAGGTTTCCTGTGTAACTGAGAAAATTAGAAGAAGTATTTTCATATACAAATAGTATAACGGTTATTATATTGAAGATTATTAACTATAAAAGTGATAAAAACACTTATGTAACAATATAATTTACTAATGTGTTCGCAACGCACTGAATAATATAAAATATTACCTACTAAATATTTCATCTAAAAATTTGTTGTTGTATAACTACAACTGTTTGCATGAATAAAAATGTTGATGCTTGATTTGCTTAAATAGCAAAATAACTTGGGGTGTCGGGAACATCCTTTCTCGTCTGCGACATCTCATGTAAATACTTTGCCTTCAAAATAATTTTTAAAATTTTATAGACTACGACGGAGAACTGATCATAGATTCCTTTTTGTCATTTATATTTGTTTCGAGACGCGAGGTCTATCGCTTAGAGAGATACTATAATATCATACATTAAATAGGGATTAGCATTCAGAGTTATGAATAAATAAATCTTCGACAAGTTTACGCCAACATTTTGGAAAGAAAACAGCGAAGATTTTTGTACTTTTTTTATTTATTTACATATATAAAAAACATTTTTCTCAGCTTGCGTTCTGCTTAGACAGTCAGAAAATATCCTACATCTGTGTCTTCGTATTACTAAATCCCACATATTCACAAGGCTTTGCATTTAATACAAATTTGCCAGCAGAGCCAGAATGAGAAATCTTATACATTTAACAGGTTATAAAATATTATGTCTCTTATTTTTATTCCTTTAAATTAAAGAGGTGTAGAGTTTTATTAAAAGCATTAATAAACGAATATTAAGCAATTGTAAAAGAAACGCAGAAATAATAAACAAGAAGGGAAAATTGTAATAAGTTTTGTCAGAAACGTATTAAACTTAACATTACTGTTAGCATTTCGTTAAAACAATCAATGAACTATCAATGAACTATTTTATTTTGTTTTAAATTTTAATGCTTTGAGCATGCAAGCAATTCAAGTGCAGCTTAGACAAAAGTTTACAATTCTAATGAGCAGCACACAATTGAATTTTTTCTAGAATATTTCGGACTAATAAGCTTTTGTCATCTTTTAACTACTAATATATCGCAACATGTTAAAACTGCAGTTTAATGTTTAATAAGTTGTTTAACTTAATTTTAAAGATGCTTTTAAAATATCACATTAATTAAAATTCTTCTACCGACGTCCAGACAACAGCAGAGAGTTAAACTGTCTCTAGCTGTCGGAAAATCAAAATGTCAATTAAGTCTATTACTGTATTAATAAATAAATATAAATTCCAACCTAGTCATATTATATAAAATTAGGAGCCAGATGTCGTCGTACATTTCTCCTAAGGGAACTTCTGAGACTAGCATGTAAGTACTGTGTTTAGTGGAGAATAAATGAAATAGAGTGTGACTAAAATTTTGTGATTTTCCGCTTTCGAAGGGTGATACATGCTACTCGAAATATATATCGAAAATTACGATTTATCTAAGCGAGCTTGAAAAGGTATTTCAATATATGCTTAGAATATTTGTAGACATGATTAAAATAAATTACCACTATTTTTGAAGAAGAAATTTCTATAAATATTTTTCATTTTGTAACTTAACAAGCTTTTGTGTACAACTATCCTACTTTATTTAAGGCCTAAATTTGTATATTCGGGCTGGTAAATAAAAATGTAGTCTAAAACATTGACGGTGCCGTGTGTTATCGTAATGATCAAACTCAGTGGTCTTAATCTCTGGGACTTTCTATTGTGTAGAGAAAGATAAGGCATTTAAAATTCAATCGATGTTCGCATCCACTGTTCTTGTATACGTGTCCCTAACGATGTCGAACTGCTGATTGTGTTGAAATGTTTGTCTCGTGAATGAATAAATTCTTGTTGAAGTACAGAAACATTGTTTTCACATGACTTTGTTTCCAAGGGCAAGAATCAAGATCAGGATAAACTCGAGGAAAGTGAAGAATTATACGCTCGACAGATCTTGTATAATACTCAGATGCTGCTAGTAGAATTGAACTGGCTCTACACCGCGTGGAACAGCATGCTAACGTTGTACGAACCGAGGTGATGTTTATACGGAGCTGGCGCAACTTCACATCATCAGCAGGTTTAGTTTCTTACGTCAGAAGAAGATATCCTATTTTGTTTTCCTGTAATTGGAGAACTTTCCTTATTCTTATATCCGAATTCATTTCTTTCTTTTAAGATAGGATTAAATATGAGCTGTTTTTCTGAATCGTAATTCTTATTATTCCTTCAATTTCCATTAAAAGTTTTTCGAAAAATTAGTAAAAAAAAAGGTTATACGAAATTCTGGACACTTAAGATTCAATTTAACGACTTGAAATTGTTAATTGTGTTTTCTCTACAGTTGATGAAAATATCTTTATTTTTACATAATTCCGCTAAAAAAGCTTTTACCCAGCGATGACTAATTTAATTATTATGTTTAAAGCATGTTTATTTAAAGAACAGTTCTGATACTATCTTCAGCAACTGACCGGCTAATAAGCTGACTATAATTATGAAAAAAAATTTTAAACTATTAATTTTTAAGTAGAATCTTCAAAAATACATATATGTTAAAACACAAAATAATACGAATGGCAATAATCACTTTTAAAAAGGACGCAGGATCACCTTCTTAATGCCCTAGATAAGACCATAAAAAGATACTGATAACCGTGGCGAATCCAGGGGGGTGATATGGATCTGCAGCTCCTCCAAGAGATAAATAAAAAAAATGGATTCTTTTCTAATCACTACAAATGTTTGTTTTTATTCTCTTTTTTCTGATGAAACGTGGAGTCTTGACAGGCTCAAAATTCTTCCTCTTTTGTTGTCATTCCATTCGTACTTTTTGCCTTGGCGCCGTCGAAAATAATTGTTGCCTTGTTATTTCATTTTGTGTGTTTTAAATTAGCAAACGTTTTGTAGTTGTTCTTTATGAGACATCTGGATTTGAGCAGACAACATACTAAATTGTTATATTTCGCGATTTAGATCACCAAAAGTCATTACTACTGATCAAGGTGCAAAAACCGAAGAACAACTAATTCAAGAACTGTCAGAATCAATGGGATGTGAACGAAATATAACTAGGAATACCACCCACAGGCAAAAGGACGCATTAAACGCTGGTATCGTAAAATAGAAGTAAGAATAATCTCCCAAGAAAATGAAGATTGGACACGAATTACTCCATTAATATTGATCGGAATACAAACAGCTTGGTGTGCTGATTTTCAGTGTAATCAAACAGAAATTCTCAGTTGTAAAAATATTCATTCGGCATTCTATTTCGATGTAGTTCCAAAATTTCAGACCCTTTCAGAGTATGTCGAAAATCGTAAATCATCTACCGCAGAAAGAAAAGATATCTTCAGAGCACATGAATAAAAAGGAAACAGTAGTCGCTGCAGCGCCACTAAATCTATACGAGGGAACAGAAGAGTCCACCAGCGACTGGCCGAAGCGAGTCGTGAAACTCGTGTAAGGGCCAAGATTACAAGCAATAACTTCGGCTCGATCATTTTTTCCCTTTTATGCTCTTTTTGTTCTGAAATTAAACTTGGCCGTGTGCAATTTGGAGCTAATAACTTATTGCTATTCAAACTGTACTTATCACAAAGGTTAATTAATTTTATTTCAGAGGTTAAATTAACTGTCAGTGCTTGTCTTGGATGTTCAATGACTTAGTATTAAATTCTGATTCTACAAACAACCGCTTTCATTATAAAAGAAAGCACGCCTTTTCGTTCAAGAATTGCTCCTGTAACTTTGTTTTTGTGGTTTGTTTATTAATTGGCTGTAAACTTGTTTTTTTCTTTCCTGTTTGCGGTTTAAGCCTATATAATAAAAAAATCTGGGGACACATATTTTCTTTTTGAAAAATGAAAGAAAATATGAATCTGAAAAATCAGAACAAAACCAAACAAACCAAACAAAAAAGTCATCAGCAAGTACTTTCTTATTAGAAAATAAAAATATGATTTATATTTCAATAACTGAAATAACAAAGTTTCTTCACATTGTCGCCCTTTGTCCGCCAAGTTATTTCAAAGTTAGACAAGTTTTTAACTGTCAAACAGTGATCACTTGCAACATATATGCTTGGAGTCTAACCTAATCACGTTGCACAATTCATTGCAGGACAGTTTGAAGACAAACTTATGATTTGACCGCGCCATGCATTGGTACAGTACTGGTTCATGCTGAGTGCAAAGAACTAACGTAACCTATTAGCCTCTCATGGGAAAGCACCATGGAAATATTTTCACTTGAAGCTCCGAATGTACTTTGAAAAGTTTTCAATTCACGACTTCGATGGAATAAAAAACATGATTATTCTTGGCCAAATGTAAAAAAAGTACCACTCCAAAAATATGACTACTTTTTAAGAGTATAGTGTGACTGAGTGAACCCTATAAAACTTAGTACAGAAATTGGAGATGTTTTAAAAATTGCGAACAAGGAAGTAAGAAGTACAAATGTCTTCCCGAGATACATTCGGAACGAACAAAGCAAAAGAATCTCAATAATAAAATACAAATGCAGTTTTTATTCAAGAGGTTCTACGCTGCTATATAAACAAAAATATTATCAACAGCCTTTTTCCCGGTGTCCTCAGCGAGAATAGGAGACACTCAATGTACGGTGATAGAACCCATAGAAGAAACATTGAATGACTCGATTGATACATAAACTCTCAGTCTTGCTACGACTATGAAACTCTTGAAATCATTAAGTCGTAATGCCTCATATTCCCCTTCGTAAATTCTCAAACATGGAAACTTTTACAGTGCTTCAATGGAAACAACCCAACTAGTATCATTGAAATTTCTTTCTGTAACACACAATCAAAAGTGTTTGCTGACAGTTGTACTTCACATTCGGTCACTGAACTATGTTAACTTCACAAAAAGAATAGTCTCATCTTTGATAACAGAACTGTTTACTATACACTGGCGGAAGGACGTATTCACAAACAAATATAAGCTTTCAAGGGAAAGTTATTCCAACAGACTTTTAACATGTTACTACGCCAGAGGAAACCAAAATCTTCTCGGTGTTGATATTTTAAGCATATCTGCGAAGATTTCCTATTCTCTGAGACAATCCTGTTTATGTGGTACTGAAGCGTCTGGAATTCACGATATAAGAATAACTGTTGTTTTCCAAAGTGCAGAAATTAACAAAATTGTACTAGAATTGCCATGGAAAATTATTGAAATCTGAATTTTTCCCAGAATGTAAGATAGCTTACTGCGATTACTGAGAGAATCTCGAAAATCTTTAAAATGCCCTTTATAATTCAAAAATGCTAAAAACCAGAATATTTATTCCTCTGATATGCTATTTCGTAATGTAACGCCGTCTATCAGCAGCGCATCTTGGTGTTTCCGATTTGTGTTTATACTCTGGTTTAAGCAGCAGTTGAGTATGAGCAGAACTACCAAACACTGGTAGTGATGTACGCAAAACAATTTTTATGATCAGCAGTGAGAATTCCTGTCTGCAAATAGACGGATCCATACGTGCATATTTAATACGATCTTGATGGTAGTAAAGAAAAGTAAACTAATTTTGTTTCTTTTTCAAGCAAAAAGAATATTGAAGAGGTTTAGCGATAGTTTATCACAAAAAATATTCTTCTGACGAAACAAATGGCTAAATTAATTTTAAAGCTATTTTTTGCTGTGAGATTATTAATACGACAACCATATGTTTACATCCCTTGATCCGTGAGATCTAGTTTGTTTATAGTGTGTGAAGCGCAACAACGCCTATTAGTGTGCATGTGTACAGTTTCTGCTACATGACAGAAAGTTTGTTAGAAATTAGAAAAATGAAAATGAAAGTCACATAAAATTTACGTTTGATAAATACATACCTCACTTTCTATAAACAAACACACTTTCTATAACAAAACACAAAATAATACGAATGACAATAATCACTCTTAAAAAGGACTTGAAATTGACCTAGATAAGACTATAAAAAGATAATGATGACCTTGGTAAGTCTAGAGAGTAATATGGGTCTGCAGCCCCTCCAAGAGCTAAACCCAAATTCTTGATTTTTTTAAAATCAATACACATGTTTGTTCTTAATCTCATTTTTTAGAAATGAAACGCAGCAACATTGATTTCTGGTTTGACAGGCTCGAAATTTTCCCTCTTTTGTAGTCATTCCACTCGTACTTGTTGCCTTGGCGCAGTCGAAAATTTTTTTTGGCTTGTTATTTCATTGTGTTTTTATTAAATTATCGAAAGTATTATAGTGTTCTTTGTGATTCTTGTTCACAAGTGAGTAAAGGTAAAGTATTTTGACTTAAATAAGCCATGATGTCACTACAGTACAAAGGATTTATGAACACAGCCGCTCCCAGACCAAAATCCTGAATTCACCACTGACTGATGATGCAGATGTATTCACACTCGAAAGTGTAATAAAGACTTTCCAAATGTATATCTGTTTCTCCTAATCACATTTTTCAGAATGACTTATATAACAAATAACTGGAAATAATTTCAAAACAGTAAAATAATTATTAAATTGTGAAGCAATGTCATCTGAAAATGCCCAAAAATTTTAACCAGTGATCTAAAATTTAAATAAAAAATATTATTATCATTAGCATGAATTTATTTCCGTAGTAAGTTAAAAATATATCAATTTGTGGAAAACCCTCATCATATTATTTTTCTTAGAGAGAAGAAGAAATTCTGTCAACTACAATCACGATTTCTTTCTAAATCTTAATAGTATTAAACTAGAATTTTTATGTATATTGCCCTAAATATCTGACTTTGACATGGTGAAAGAAAAATTACTCGTGTATACGCAATAAAAGATATTTACTACAGGCACTCGTGTTCATCTAATATTTAAAGTATTTAGTACAAATTTTTACACAATGCTTTTTTTATCGTATAATCATTTTTTCATTAAGTTTCGTATTATTTTGCCGAAAACTCTACATGTTATAAGCAGAAAACATCCGGAAAAATTTGGGGTTTTTAAAGAAAACCTTTCTATCTTGCAGATTATTCTTTATATTTTTACAAATATGCATGTACATATTAAGGAAAATAACTGATGAAATTAATAAATGATTATCAGCTTTCTGTGGGTCGGCGTGAGCCCAGATTTTTTTTTATTTATCAATTTCAGTTCGGCCATCAAAATGCCTTCGTGGCCGTAGCTTTACTGTAACAGGAGGGTTAGAGTTTATTCTTTGTATTGTTAAAGTTCAAAGGCAGTTTGTTTAGACTTTCCGGAGAAATTCTAAAAAGAATGTAAAAATCCGTAATTGCCCGTATACTTTTGATTTTATTGTGTATTTTGAATTGCTTCTTGATTTAATTAACTTTTTATGATTTTTATTTAAGAATATGATTTGAAGTCAAAAAGAGAACGATTTTCTCTATTAACTAAGTTGAGCTAGTAAAAAAATTATGAAATTAGGTTCAAAATTAATTTCTTTTAAAAATTTTGGACACAAAGGAAGTTATTATTTTTCAACAATAATTGACTGTTTCCATGGTTTAATTTTGTTACGAACGTTAGAATTTCAACATTAATAAAATGAAATGAAGTTTTCTTTGAAGTGCGAGTTCTACATTTAATAAAAGTTTATATCCACAATTTTTCAAATGTAATATTTTTTTTCAAAAAAATTCCTGGTTAGTTTTTCAAATGATCATTGATTTATTGAATTAATAAAAAACGGTCTAAGAGATTTTATGGAAAACTGAATGTTTTTCCTTTGAAACAGACACAAAGAATCAAAACGAGATATATTCAAAAGTATCGAGGTCGTATGGTCACGTCAGACAAAATACTCCTGGAATAATAAAACTTTGTATCATATTTTTAAATGCAGAATTTATAAAATTGTCGTCAATACATTTATAAACGTTGTTAAATGTAGAATTTTCAATATTGCCACCATTACATTGATCAACATTGTTGGAATATAGACTTTCCAATATTGTTTACACAGTATCATATAGTATTTAGCTTCTTAATGAAAAATTATTCCACTGAATTTTTTGAAACAAAATCTTAAATAACAAGAATTATTAAGCTAAAACTAATATTTTTGTGCAAAATTTATTTTAACTAAACTTTTAAAAATTTAAAATTAGCATTCGGTTATTCGTCGGTATTCACACTATTGTGAAATATTGCCCAAAATATTTTACATTATTGTTGTGCTACTAGGATACATTATCTCTTAAATGAATGATAAGCACTTTCAAGCCAACTTTTGACAATTGTAATAATATTTGATGAGAGATGTGTTCCAACCAAGTTAATATCTATGTACTTTTTGTGAATATAATAAATTGATTTGTAGAATTTGTTTTGGTGTTCTTCACATGTGTGTTTTTCGTTTTGTTGGAAGATAAGTAAAGAAATGTTAATGATATTTAATACATTAAAAAAGCGATTAATGGAAAAATGGATAATAAGCACTGTCATTAATCTAGGTATAAACTTACTTAACATATTATTAGTGCATTTTTATCGTTAATTTCGCTTTCAGCTATACCGTAGAAGAAAAAGGTAGCTCCTGTGATTTTCAACCAAATGAAAGACTGAGCTGCTAGAAATATTGAGCGGTCATGAGTGTGATTGCTAGGTCAGTAAAGGTTCTTGGTCTTCCAGTATTTCTTACTTTGCTGGCGGAATGATTTACGTTTGATTTCGCCTTTGACGTTGCTGCCCATTTTTGAAAGAATCCTTTTTATAGATTTTTATAGTATTTTGGCAGAGTCGTAACTTTAGGATACTTCCACATGTTTTCTATTCTGACGTATCAGGTAACGCTGCTGATTTTTCTGATGGTTTTGTTTTAGAGAATTTTCAGCTTGGTAATGTGGTATATTTACTGATTTACTCATTGTTCTAAAAGGTTACCTGTCCTCAAAGGGTCAATGAATGTTGAATATGCTGAATACGTAGGCATATTTACAAATAAAAAAATTCATTTCTGTTTGAAAATCACTATTCCAAGATTCAAGCTTAAAAAATATTTTTTTGTGGGAAAGCCCTCATCATTTTGATTTTCTTAGAAAAAGAAATTCCATTTTCTGCAATGTCGACATATTTCAAATCTTAATGGTTTTCAACGGGAATTTTTAAATACATTCTCCTATATAACAAAATAATATATTGTCTGCTATAAACTACATATCCTAACAAAAGTTTTATTACATTAATTCAAGGATGTGGATTTAAATATGATAAATTATTTCGGATAATAACAGCGTAAACAGAAATAAGTTCACTAGATTATGCGGAGGAGAAATAAAGTCATAGGCATAAAACTTAAATATTGAAAACGAATTTTAATTTATTTGATTCAGTACATTTTATGAAATGCATTAGAAACAGTAAGCTAACTCAACAAATAGAAAATAACCGATTCTGGTCTCGTCTATTGAAAATTATGTATGCTACTTTAGACCATCTAAAATTTATAGGCAGTAGTCAAAATCCAAAAAAAATGTTCTGAGTTAACATTTAAATCTTTCTATAGAAGCGCTATGAAACGCCAGAAACATATGAATACGCAAGCTTTAAAGAAATTGAATTAGTGAGATGTAACGATTGAATTCATTTAAATTAGCAACAAGTGGTTGAGCATAATGTATGTAAAAACCCTCAGAGAGGATTTAAGAAATTGGATAACCAAGGAAACGATTTCGAGAAAAATATGGATGATAAGAATTTTGGTCGAATTATAACTCTGATGGTCGCACCCTAAAATTCATAAAAAAAGTTCGCAATCGATCTGAGAGATCCATATCTGATATTGTTGTTAGCCTTTCAAATTTCACAAATAAATATTGAATAAGGAAAGAAAACTTAGTTAATCTTGTAGTCTTGGAGGCGCTTTCCAGGCAGGGAAGACACAATTTTCTTATTCCATCGAGAATTACATCGATTATGCCTACATTTTCAGGATTCGAAATTCCATCTTGCGGAATAATATCTAACGTCCGTGGGGTAATTGATCGATGAATGTTCGGAATTTGTGACCTTCTCACCAGCTAGAAGAGAATTAATTCTCGTACAAGTTGCCTAAGAAATATGTCTGGTTTTCTTAATTCATTTTGATTCGACATGATTCTTATTTCGGAATTAATGCCAGCAACGTTATGAAGGGATTAAAAGATAACCATAGGATATCTCCTCGTTTCTCTTTGGTTGTTATACGCTGAACACATCTTACCTACAATATTGACTCCGATATTTTGTTCATTGTAGTATGTAATGCTTTAAGTTTGTTCTTCTTTCCAGTATTGTGGTCAATGGCATCATCGTCGTGCATGCTCTAAATGAAAATAACATTACTTTTATTTTTTGTTTTGTTTGAAGGAACGTATGACATAGTTCCTTCTTTTGAAATGGCAAACATACTGCTAAAAGCTGTTCTCCTTTTTTCTTCTTTGAAACTGTTAGGAATTTGCCATTTGTCTTTTTTTAATGTGTAATAAAAGGTGGTATTTCTGTTCCAAAGTTTTTAAAAGGGTGACATCACTAAACAAAATTGTCGGCGGTAACATTGCGACCTGATTTGTGGATCGGTTTTATCAATCACTCGACAACGTCAGTGCATTTATCATTGATTAGAAATGGACCCTCTGCATGCTTGCTTACGTATTTCCTCAAGATTACAGTGTAATAAATTCTAGAATCTACTTGAGCAAACACTTTTATCCGTACTTAGATGGTTTATTAGGAGTGTACTATATAAAGCAGCACATGCCTCTGAAACCCTCCAACTTTTCATCGATTGTCAAGTCTGAGCCCACACTGTGACATTCCTGGTAATTTTTAACAAATCTTTCAAACAGTTGACTTACGGATGGTAATCTTTCCGCTTCTGTTCGCTCCCGCCGTTTTCAACTATCATCAAATGTCAAATTCAGAAGAAGAAATCGAAAATTTTGGAATTTTTCATGAATATACATACACCTTTACTAAAACGAAAACAAGAATTCCGCACCACAAACAAAACCATCTACTAACATTGCACCCTATTTTCAGCATTTTGTGGGTTGGGGATATCTCAAATATTTTTCAGATTTATCAACTATTGGTGAGTCCTCAAACTGACCTCGTGTCGAAATTTTCTCTCCGAGTTAAAGAATGAATTTTACATGACAGAAGTTGAAGGAAGATTCAATCCTCTTTCTGGGAAATATTGAAAAAATAGCAGATGCAAAAGAATTTTGTTATCCACTGGCCATTATGTGTGAGGGTCAAAGTAAAATTGCCAGGCGTCAAGACAACTTCCAATATTCAGTTTTAGATTTTTTGTGTTGGTTTGCCCCATTCGAATTCTGACTATGAAAACTGCAGTATTAATCGCAAATGAAAACTCATTTCCGCAAATAGTGTCAAATTCTTTTCTATGAGACTGATATAAACAATTTAAAGATAACTCAGTAGATAAAAGCCATGATACAAACATGTAATACCACTGCAAACCGTTGAAAATCCCCTTCCTTTAAAAATAATTCTTTGAAAAATTTAAATTCATAAAGGCTGTATTAAAAAGAATGTAAGTGGTGTTTTGTCATTGGGCACTACCGAGTGATTCGTTCTATTACCACTATTATAAAATTAGATGCCTCTTTCTATTTTGGGAATTAATTATCATTTTAATTCATTTGAAGATCTAAAGATAGTTGAAATGTGAATGATTTTTTTCAGTTTATAAGTTTAAAATCGCGATAATTCTATGGACTTCCGGTCTAAAAGCAAACAAGTTAAGAGATTAATGTATTATCATCCTATCCTGTCATTTTTCAAGCGACATCACATTAATAATTACATAAAGAAACCAGGAAGATGTTACGAGCAACCTATACACGCACATATCCCAACTTTCAAAGTGACTTATAGTTTTGGAAAAAAAGATATTTCTAAAAGAATGGCAAGCATATTTTTAACCAGAAAAAGAACTGTGCAGTCTCCACCTAAAATTTATTAATGTTAATAAAGTATAAAACACTATTTTCTTATCAAAAATAAACGACAGAATAAAATAGAAAAACATAAGACTTTGTAACACTAAATAATTGAGTCTCAATGACTATTATAAAAAAGAAAAATCATAAAATTAATAAAAATTAAAATATATTATACATACGATTAACGATATTATTGACTTTGAGTATTTCTTCAAGAACATCATACTTAAACGATTCAGTTTCAAATCTACATAACCATTTCTTTCTTTTGTTGCAATAAGGAACTTCAATTTTATTTAATTCTTTACCACTGTCTTTAACCTCCAAACTGGTTTGTGTTCTCAGCAATCTAATTAGATTCCAATGTCTATATATCAATTTCATTCATTTGAGAGCCTAAAGGATAGTTGAAATGTGAATGACTTTGTTTCAGTGTAAAAGTTTAAAATTGCGATAATTCTATGGACGTACGGCGCAAAAGCAAATCAGTTAAGTGGTTAATATATTACCATCCGACCATGTCTGTTTACCTCGAAAATACAGGAATCAATTCAAGCCGAAACAAGGAATTTGTTACGAGCAACCTATGGACGTACCTTTCTGAACTTGGAAAATGTTTACATACTGGAAGAAAAATATCATTGTAGAAGAATGGAAAGCACAGTTTTCACCAGAAAAAAAACTGTACGCCCTCCCCTAAGCAGTAGAAATGTCATGTTGTGATACTGGATCAACTTTAACCCACAAATATCTTCAGACGCTATAAAAAGTGCTTGGTTACGAAAACTCATCTTTCACTCCACTTAAATCGCAATTCCAATCCTTTCTTAGACAACAAATTGCTTTCTCTGTAAATCCCAAATACAATCACTGTCTAGTTATGCATCTGATATTTGGGAGTCTCAGGTCACCCCACATAAAACGTAAAAAAACTCTTACACATACCACCTTGAGACAAAGCCGTGATACGGCAGGAACAAAAAATATAATGAATAGACCTCCGCTTAAAAAGCACAAGGGATTTATTATTTAATAATAACGAACAATTTTTCTTATGTATGTGATGCTGATTTTTCTAGTCACCTAACTTCAAAGATATAAGCTCATCTAATTTAATTTATAAATCACGGAAATTTTATGTTCGTATAGCTCAATAAAACTGCTGAAATAGAGATTTCTTCAATTTCCAGTCTCAAATGAGGGAGCTGCACATTCGGAATCGCGTATCTCGTTGTCTTTAATGTCTAAGATCTCGTGACCGACAGCACTTCTCGTCCTGTATAAACTACTCGCCTTCACAATTGTCTCTGAGATCTTTCATCGAAAATTCTCTTCATTTTTTTCCTGGTGGTACATGCATGTAGACTGATTTTATTTTCTAAAATCTTCTCTTTAAATAGGAAATAATAGTAAGACAATGATTAAAGAATTGTAGACTAACGAAAGTCTTGCAAAAACTTCACTTTCATTCATACAAACATGGGCATGTATTAAAATAGAAATACCTTATAGGTAATAAACGTCTGACGTTTATACCTAGACGTACGGGATACACGCCGAAATTGGTTTGCTTCGAACAATTCAACATCCAATTTACAATGATCTGCATTATTTATTCTCACAAAACTCGCTAGCATCCAGGGCACCGACTTTAACTTAGCTGTGAAATAACGACCATCACAAACTTATAATTACGAATTTCGTAATTTTATATGCCTTATTTGCTTAAAGAATAGTTGGTATTACAAACATATTGTATTATTAATGTCTCCAAATGCTTTTATAACTATTACGAATCTTCCCACCTCTTAGCTAGTGTGAAACATCTCTCTAATGAATTCAGAAAGTCTCTTTAATGTAAGCATCTAATTTATAGAAAATCACAAATGTTCTCTCATGTTAAGGTAAGATTTACCTGATGATACACAAACCTACTTAAGATTATGTTTTAGGCATCCATGCATCACGGAATTCCTATACTCCTATTAATGATTTCAAGACGAGTAACTATCCACTTATAGTATTTTCCTCTCGTTTTTAGTCAAATTATATTCAGCTTAAGAAGAGAGAATTTTTCTCAGTAAATTGTAAATTTTGTTACTCAAACCATATAATTCCCAAAAACATTTTTCGTAAAATTGATTCTTATAAAGACAAAAAAGTCAATTTCCAACAACATTTTAAACATAAAAAAATATTTCATTTGTATGTTTGTCATGTATTAGTAATGAAAAAGACTTTGGTACATTATTTAAGAAACATAAAGCATTTTTCAAATTATGAAATTAACGTTATACTTTTTTATTAAAAGTTCCTTCAAATCATATAATTTTTTTCGTTCTGAAGGAGTTTAAATTTTTGGCAAAGTTAATACTATACAATCTTTTTCAGATCTTTTTATAAATTTCAAGAGTGAATAAATTGCATTCCCTCTTATTAGAGATACATTTTTTCAATTAATTTTAATTTTTGTAAATTGTACAGAAGAGAGTCATTCTATAACAGTAGTATTTTTCTGCATTTATTTCAATCTGAGCTCAACACTTTTTATTGGCCTAAGGGCAATTTTATCGCGTGTAGCAAAGGACTGTGGTAGCTTGTGATTTATCTATTCTGTAACCATTATACTACTCTTTGTAAATATTGTATTAAAGATACTTATAATTAAATTACATATTAATACGAAACACTTGTTTTATGATTTTATCCCGACATTTTCACAAAACTCTACGGCGCGGATCCGAACTGCGCTTTTCTAATGATTTATTTAGAGTTGTTTTTAATGGCGACATCTGTTGACAGTATATAGAAATACATTTTGCGTATTGCGCAGTAAAATTTTATTTACTACAAATGCTCATATTTCCCGTAATATTCAATTTTTTCAATCCAAATTTTGATACAATTTCTCTTTTGCGTATTGTCAGGTATTCTGTAAGTTTCGTAAAATTTGAAAGAAAACTCTGCATGTTATAATAAAAATACATGCGGAGTTTGAAAATTTCAATTTAATATCGATTTTTACTTATATTCTATTAAATATTTTTATTGTCTCACTTTGGGTCCTAGTAATACTCCTCAAGCTCTTTAAAATGACGCCTGAATGAACCTCCTAGCTAAACGCGCTCCCACGCTACACTTATTTATAACCCTACATAAAGCTGATTCATAACAATCATGTGCATGCGCCTACACTGGTACGATGACTTCACAGGGAAGACAAATAGTATGCGACAAACTCTTAAGATATGATCTATCCCTTGTGAGGTGAACCATTCTTTTCGCATTATTAGTTCTGTATTATTCTGTTATTAGCGATTGAAATCTGACGGTATTTTGTCACAAAAGAAATCTCGACCAACTATCACTGTAACGAACGGAAAGACGTTTTCACGTTTAAATCATAGCCTACCTGCCACATATGAACAAATAAAATCTGTCTTTAAATGAAAATTTGTTTCATGTTCCTGCCAGTGTTACTTGTATATAGAATGTTATTATTTTCTTAATTTATCTTTGAAATATAATACATCTTAACGGAAAAAAAGGAATTAAAAGTCTTAAAGGTATTCAAATAGAACAAAATAGCTCAAAAGTTGTGAATGAATATTTCAACAGTATCGAAAATCTTGTAGAAAATTCTACACTAGCATCGGAAAAAAAAACAAGCCGTCGTGTCATGAATTAAAAGAGAGATTGTGGTCAACATCTGTTCCAATATTCCTTTCTAAAAATTAGAGGGTCTAGTTTTGTCTAAACATGCCGGCACCCATGGTACTGACTTCTTAAAAACCATGCTTGTAGATAAATAACGAAATTTTTAGACATTTATATAGAAGCTCTGACATTTTAAATAGTGGTAATTTAAGATTAGTTGATTTTTAACTGCTTTAAAATGGGAATCAAATGCCACAAAGACTCTCAATACTTTTGGCTTCTAATTAAAAGAAAGTTACAAGTTTTCGCTCATTTTAAGGTAAGATACAGTTGATATGCACAAAAACTTAACAATTAATCTTCGGTATAAAATATTTGAAATCATTTTATACTGTTATGTTCATCCTTATTATAAAAGTTTAAATCCACGACGAGAAATCGAATATACCTATGAAAGATTACTTG
>BGPR01017095.1:0-33246 GCA_013235015.1 Araneus ventricosus
ATTATTATGATTTTCTCAAAAATTGGTTCATCATTATGAAATCCAGACACAAGGCACATTCTTGATTTGTAAATTATACCACTTAATTCTACTTTTTTTAATGAATAAAATTCTTCGTAGTCTGAAAGTAATCGTGTGATCTCTGTTGAATAATTGTTCATATCTATGATTTTCCCGCTTATCACTGAATCCTTTTTCCCTATAGGTCGTAAAGATTCCAAATTATAATAGCATAGTAGCTGTTGATGCCTTTAGGCCAACGAGTATGGCAATTTAGATTATTTTTAATGCTTTCGGCAACATGTTTAAAGTATAAATGCTTTGGGCAACAAGTTTAAGAGTATAAATGCTTTGGGCAACATGTTTAAAGTATAAATGCTTTGCCTCAAAGCGCATTAACCAGGAACATTAGTGGGCCAAATGCAAGAATAAGTCGTGGATAATGTACAAGAAAATGAAATTTAGGTTTAAGTATAAAAGTAGGAAATATCTCTTTCAAAAGATTTTGATGATCTTGAATCAAGTGTGACAAATAAGACACATAAGATAAATTGATTTTTGGTGCAAGAACAATATCTATTATTTCTTTTAATGTTAAGAGAAGACACCATGCAGGTTCAGAATCTGGAACACTTTGACCAATAAATAATGGCAGAAATCTCAACAGGTACCACGTACGGGCAGTAATCATTTTAATATCCTTCTGAAAAGGCTCTGGAATTATGGTTGGTTTGTTAGCAGCATCATGAAACCCAAATCTTGAATGCTTGATCTTGCAATTTAATTGTGATAGGGTTATATACTTCTTAACTATAAAATAATTTATAATCAAACCCCAATTCAAATGGAACAACACCTTCCAGTAAATCTTGCATTGCATCTGGCGGTAGCATGTTACTGCAATGAAAATATTTTAAACAGTTAAAAGGAAACCATAAACAGCTGTATACTTTGAATCCATGTTTATTAACGACAGATGGTGTTTATACAATTGTTTTGTACGCTGTACAAATTTAGATTCTGCAAAATTACCTGCATATTGCTTTTTGTTGCTACGCAAAAGCGACAACATCTTACATTTGTACTAAAATTAGTAACATAGCCATCTATTTGATGAGCAACTAAATTCTCACCTATTATAGAAATAATTCCACCTTCAACATTATGAGGTATTCCTGAAATAATTATTCCATCGGTTTCTAATAACTTTAGGTCTTTTATCAAAGGTTGGAGAACTGCTTTAAAGCCGAAGTATTTTATATCTGAGTACCTGCACAAAATAGCTAACTGTATATCTTTCACTGAAGAATGATACTTAGATGGAATGTTTTCTAGTTTAAAATAAAATGCACCTAGCTTGTCTTTTGCTTGATTACCTCTTAATGCATTAAAAACCCTAAATTCATACAAATATAGCTAAATTTGTATATTTGGAAAAGTCTTTAACAAAGGATTGTTTTTAAAATTGGTTCCATCATGAATATCTGATAAAATATTTGCATTTGTACTTTCCGATGCAGACATTATACAATCTAAAACTTCATTATTTTTGAAAAATGCTTGAATTGTTTTTAATAGGTACGTACTGGTTATTTGAAACTTGAATTTTCGACTTTAACATATATTGCACATGTTCAACCAAACCAAAGTTCTCCTTCAGAAATTTTTTCTGAACATATTGTGATTTCATAACATTAAAAGTGGAATTTAAATTACTCGTTGCACAATTATTTAAAAACAAGTTTAGAACATTCTCATTTACATTGTTTTCTTTAAGAGTTTATAGTTGTAGTCCTGACTGTTTAGTTAATGAAACGGTATCTGTTTGGAATTCATTTACTGCATTTATTAACTCACAAATGGTAGAGTTGGGTAGTAAAAATTTTTCTTGCATTTTCAGAATAAATAATACAACATTTCTATTGTAGTGTGGGATCAATATTCAATTCTCCCTGAAATTTTGAACATGATTGGTACCGAATGAGATAATTGTGCCTGATTTCTGTTTTTGGCAGGTATAAGATCTCAGACTTAAATAATTTAACACATAACAAGAGTGATACCTTGACAAATGTGACTTAAAAGAAGAAAAAACTGTATATTTCAGCTGACAATTCTTTAAAGGTCAGAAAATAATATCATGTTCTTAAAATGTGAAATAAACTTACACTTTAAAAATGATTTAAATCCACATGTTCTGTAAGTTAATATATTTGTATTTTTAGTTTTAAATTCATCATGTTGATACAGGTGCTTTTTAAATGACGAAAAAGTGGTAAATGTTATAGGACAATTGTTGAAGCCACAAATATAATAAAAATTAGGATAATATCTCTGAACATTCCCTAAATGAGATAAATAGAAATGAACATATGAAAAATCTTTAGCACGCAGCGAACAACAAAACATACTGGTACTACAGAATAAATAACAGAAATTGACAAAATACAATTTTTTCCAAATTGATGTAACTTTAAATGTTATGCTTAAGTGATATTCTGCAATAAAGTGTGAGGACTTTGTTTGGTATATTACCACCATCAATTTTCATTACATATTTCTGAATAAATTTAAAGGTGGAAACAATATTTTTGGATAAGTTATATTTATTGTAAAAAAATGTCATTAACATTCCAATAGCTGTTATGAAATTGTCCGTTCTGCATAAAATTTCATTCTCGGCTACAATGCAGAAATTGTTGTCTTCGAAATTTCCAATAGAAAATATTTTAGGTACTACAGACTGCAGATCTCCTTCAACATCTGAGGTAACCTAACAAAACAAAAATTATGAAATGTTGAAAAATCATTTAAATTATGAGTAATGCCTTTAAGCCCCTAAAAATAAATATGCAAATAAGTGCCCTATTAGTCCATTTTGAGGGCTTCTAGGAACCCTGAATAGAGTCGGGTAAGGTAAAATGGCTAGTCAAAATATATTTCTTATAAAACAGATATTTAAGTATATATCCAGTATTTTGAGTTGAGTATTCAAGATGTTTGTTCCGACTTTCATTCCTCGATTGATATTATCTGACTTTCATTCCTCGATAGAGGCATTATTTATATAAACTAAATTTCTTCCCACTGCAACTGCCCTATTAAAATTTATACATTTAAGTTATCAGTACATTTTGAACAAGCATGATCAGATCTTTTAGAATTGTGCTATTTGTATAAATACAAAATTTAAACTAACTTTAGTAAACGAAATAAGTTCAACTCGTATTCAACAATTTTCAAAATATTTGTTTTTCTCTAAAACTAACCATTTAATCACAATTCTCTTGTTATGAATAGGTAGACTAAATCCATATGATAAGCGATATGTGATATTAATACAGAGATGCTTAGTAGCTCAAAATGAGAACATTTTCAAAGTCACTATTATTAAAACTTTCACAAAGTATTACATTTATTCAGCTTATTTTGTTTGACAAAATTGTTTTTTATTGGATAATAACACCATTTCTATAAGTCTTGGTCATGATTTGTGAAAACGTGCTAGCGGTTTTGGGACATCAGATTTTTCAAGGTAATTGCAGGGGAAGAAAATTTTGTTCTCATAGAAATAAAAAAAATTCTATTATCTCAATCTTATAAACTGGCACCTTGAGTACATGTGTGTTTCCTAGACCTTTGTGTTTTAATGGTGCCACATTTGCAAGCTTCTTTGAATATTATATAAAGCTACGCTACCCGTCAACGTTTTAAGAATATGTAAAACTAAATATATTAAAAAAAGGGACAATATTTTTTCATTAAAAAAATTGATTTTTTTGTTGAAAAATAATTTATATTCGAAATATAGGATTACAGAACATTTTTGTATATCATACCAGAATTTTTATATTTTTTACATCACAAATCAAGTGAAGCGACCTCGTTGTTCCAAAAGAAGTGGATCCAATTTCAAAAGTACTTAAACATAAATAAATGTATTTAGAGTTTTAGGTAATGTTTCCTTCTAAAATCTCTGTTTCTTTCTCTAAAATCCCTTATGTTTGTGTGAGCAATGAAATTTAACTCTAATATGTACATAAAAACCTGGAGTGGAAAACTACCCAATTACTCAAAACTATTGCATGTTAACAAAAGTTAACTTTCTTAATAAATAATTAAATAAAAATGAAAATCATTCAGAATTATATATTTATTTTGTAAATTAATAAATATAATAATTGATCAAATTAAAATTGTTTCAATTATGTATTCGATATAATTTAGCAGCAAATATTCAGAAGAGCTATTAGATATGTTCAAAAATTATACTGAACCTTATACATCTTATTTATTTGAATATTTTCATAACTTGTGGAAATTTAATATAATTTTAGTTACTACATTATTGCTTTAAAGTTGTCCAGTAAAGAAAGATAATAGTAATTTCTCCAAAAATAAGATATCAGAAAATACAAAAGACATGAATAGGAAATAAACTAGAGACTCTTTAAATGAAGCAGTTCAAATTTAGGAGCTATGTGGATTATATGTCGATTATAAGTTGCCTACAATTTATTTTTTAATTCTGTGAAAAACTATATCTAAATGCATAGAATTGAAAGTAAAAAAATCTGAAGACAAAAACAAAAAAAAAATTATACCTATTCCACCCGTCCATATTCTTCATAAAAATATATATAATTTTATATATAACAGTTTTTAGAAGCACATTATAAATAATAGAAAGATGTTCAAGTTATGAAAGGGAAAAAAACGTAATAGGAACATTATTTCAATTTATTCTTATGATCGCTTCATTTTTATAATTTTCATATTATTTATGCAAGAAGTTTACAAATAAAATACAGAAAATAACAAAAATTAAAGAAAGAATTGTGAAAATACGTATGTGTTAACATAAAAATGAAGCTAAAATATTTAACATACTAGCTTGTTAATTCGTTAATTAACTTAATACTTTAATTCTTAATACTTAATACTTTAATTAAGTTAATTAGTTTGTTAATTAACTTAATACTTTTGCCGTTTTCGACTACATTGACAAAAATCTATTCTTTGCTGGGTCAAAATATCAAAAACAGTTACCAAAGATGTGCATTTTTAGAAAACTCGGCATTAATCACCCCCTAAAATGTGCATGATTTACAGTAAGAGTGTGAATAAAGGCGTTCATTTAATGCTTAATCTAATTTATATGAAAACATTTGTTTAAAATTTGACACTATTTTAACTTCGCGAAAACTAAACTAAAAGACGAGATTACACATTCTATAAAGTGCAAACTATATTCCTGAAAACAATCATGACATATTTTTACATAGTCCTATTAAATAATTTTAGTTTGATTTTTTGCCTTTGAATGCTAGAGCACCGGCATTTTCAATCAAAAAATTTGTAAAAATTACTTATTTTTTCAATACAATTGCAACCGATCAAAAAAATTCTAGAATACATTTTTAGTATTTTCACAAATTTCTTTCTACTAGTTTACAATTAACCACTAAATTATTGTGAGTTACTACGATTAGGCACTAAAGTATTGTGATTTATACAGGGCGATTATAATTAAAGTTCAACTGTCAAGCAGCTGTAGAACGAGAACCACTGGTCAAAATGATCTGATATTTGACTTGAGTATACTCGAAAAAGGGGGGGTTGGGAATATGGCAGATGAAAAAACGTTCAAAATTTTAACAACAGATGGCGCTTTACACGTCATAAAACGTACAAGGGTTGGGGTACCAGTGACATTGACAACCTAATGCGACGGCCATTGCGTGGGTTGCAGTTTAAACCAACTGTTCTGTTCAATGAGTATGACTGTAATGGCTTATTTCTGAAAAAAATCAATGAATAAAACAATGACTTCCAAATTATTCGGCAGTTTTGGCACATTAATTGAATACCAGTCCACCACGATAGGCTCAAGAAATGTTCAATATGCTCTTCACCGTTTTCTTCCACAAGTTCCAACCAAGAAATAGCATGTTCCAGAACAGATCGGAGTTTATCTGTGCTGATATTGTGAATGTGTTGCGCAGTGTGTGCCACCAGTTCAGCTAAGTTTGCAATCGAGCCACTCACCACAACATGTTTCAGATAACCCCACAGCCAGAAATCACATTGATTAGGATCAGGTTATCTTGATGGCCAGTTTGATGGAAAATGACAGCTGATAATTCTGTCATTTCCGAAATGCTTGCTGAGAAGGCGCTAAACAGGATTTGCGATGTGTGTGGGAGCTCCGTCTTGCATGAAAAGTGTGTGACCCACACATGCACGCTGTTGAAATGCCATGGTTGCGCAAAAGAGATTCATAGCGTCCACCATTGATGGCACAGGACCCGTAGGACCTATCTCTTTGAAAAAGAATATCCCTTCGATAAACGATGCCGTAAACCCGCACGAAACAGTTACTTTTTCAGAATGAAGAGGTACTAGTTGATATACGAACGGATTTTTCGTTGCCCATATTCTGCAAATCTGAGTGTTGACATATCCATGGATGCGGAAATGAGCTTCATCTGTCCAAAAAATGTTCCATTGTTTCTTATTTTGCATATTCTGAAGTGTAAAGCGCCATCTATTGCTAAAATCTTGAACTATTTTTTTTCTTCTGCCATACTTTCCCTCCTCCTTCTTTGAGAATACTCAGATCAAATTTCAGGTCATTCTGACCAGTGGTTCTTTTTTCACAGCTTTTTGAAAGTTGAGCTTTAATTATAATCACCCTATACATTAAGCATATTAAGAAACTTGTGACATCAAAATATCAGAAAAAAAGAGGAAAAAAATAAACTCACATTTAGATTACATTAAAATCTGATTCAAAGTTTGAAAGTCCAATGAGGTATCAAACGCTATCCTAACATTAATAATTATACTATTAAAATAAGAATAAATCAAAATATAAACTGACCAAATATTCCCTATATTAAAACTGACAACCATGAATAAAAGTTTTCAGTAATGAGTATGGAGATAAAAAAAGGAAAAAAACATTGCAGCATTGTAAATGCGAATGCAAACGAATGCGAAGCTCATAATGAATAAGAGTCCATCTGTCTTTTGAAAATGATGATACATAAAATAACAAATTATTTAATTTTTGCTTTTACTATTATCTGATGTAACAAAAAAACTATTGCAAATTAAATAATTTTGACGCATTCCTTTTCACCATACAGATGAAAATCAAATTAAACATATTTTCATACGTTTGTAGCAATTGTTTAATAACATAGTATTCATAATCTTAATTTTAAAAAAGTAATTACAGGAAACGGTAACAAAACGAATTTCAAACGTTAATGAAGACTTATGAAGAAAAGATAGTTAAAAATAAACGGTAATTGAATATTATGTTATTGGCAGCACATCGATGAAGGATGCATTAAATACATTAAGGAAGTGAACAAAATATTTTCAGTTATTTAACATCGTAAGAACAAAGTCATGAGCTAAGTTAATTCAAATGTAATGGGGTCGAAGGCCACCGACTCGGGATAAACAAAAAAATCATTTAATATGTGTGATATGAAAAGAAAGTACAAATAAAGTATTCTTCTGTACATATATATATATATAGAGAGAGAGAGATTAGAAGATCTTCTAAAATCTACAAAAACACTATCATTAATCAACTCATAAGAATTAACAAAACCTGCAGCGACAAAAATTCAATCAAGAAACAAATTCAACACCTTATAAATAACCTTAATAGTAATGAAATTCCTACCTCCTTCTACGAACCTTTAATTAATTGCTTTAAGATGTAAGTACAGGATTGCATATTAGAGCTATGCTGGCGCAGTTCTAATACTGTGGTAGGGTCTCTCAAGCCAGACAGGTCTAATGTGATTACCTCGAAAACGCATCTTTAAGTCGTTTATTAACGGATTTCAAATTCAAAGATTATTTAACACTTACCGTTTCCACCTTAATTTTTAACTACACTAGTTACATTATTTTTAAATACACCTTAATTTTTAAATACACTCCTTTCCTTTTTATTTACACCCAATTTTATTTCACCTAATTTTATTTTACCTTAATTTTTTTACACCTTTAACTTTTAAAACACATCTTTCCTTTTTATCATCATCCTTAATTTTATATACACCTTATATTACATCATTAATTTTAAATACACTCTCTTTTTTTTCGTCATTTATTTTCCATCGATTTCCTAATCTTCATCGAAACTCCCCCAACCTCAGAAGTAACTTGATATCTTCGTAAACATCCGGTCACTACATGACGCGTTCAGTTATTCTCTTTGTCGCGTCTCCCGTTGGTAGCATCTCTCAGTTTTAGGTTAGTAATTTCATTTCTTTTATTTGTATTTCATTCAAATTCTTGGTTTATCATAATGTTCGGGGTAAAGGACAGTGTTTTTTAGCTATATGCCAACACTGTTCGCAGAAAACATTATGATTTCACTAATTTTAACGGTTCGTATAGATTTTACTTACCCTGATGAGCATCTATACGCTTTTACCGATTTACTACAGTCTCTCCATTTTATTTTAATATTTTTTGACTTTCATGATATTGATATATTCTCCACAAATCTTCTTGAATTGCAGCATTTTTGCGCATTCGTTGCGTTTGTGTTATATTTTTTATCTTCCCCTTTTATATATATATCCACTTTCGGCTTTTTCTTACCGCAGATTGTTTTCTTGACATTTTGTTTTTTGAATGTTTATTTTGTATATGTTGCTTTTACATTTCTGCTATGTTTGTTTCGTATTTGTTATATATATATATATATTCTTCGACATTAAATTTACCCATCTGACAATTTTTTTAAGTTTCAATAAATGAGAAATTTAATTAAAATACATACTCACAAATCATTTATATATATATATATATATATATACTTAATTCAACATTAACTAAAAATGAATTCAAAATAAAATTTAGTACTTACCAGTAAACTCCTGTGCCAGTTCTTCAAATCCCCACTCCTTTAGCTTTTCTAATATCCAAATGTGATTGTATATTGTACGCGAGAGTAATATACTCGCAGTACCTAAATATGGCTGAGCGAGCAAAGAAAGATTTTTCTTTAAACGTATAACTTCATTTCCAAACTGAAACTAATGAGGAATTGTAAATTACACTACCCACTTAACAGATGCATAAAACAGACGCCTATAGATCATCAGGGTCACTTCAAACACTGCAAAGCTTCATTAATTGCCTTATTTTTACTGATATATTTTCACGTTATTGGGAATCCTAGACCTTGAAAGTGCAACGTAGAGCTGTCCATGTAAAAAGACAGGCTCATCGAGGTAAATTCCAACATGAACGAAAGTTTGCCCCTGCGATTTGTTGATAGCCATCGTGTAAGCTGGAATTAACAGGAACTGGTGGCAAATTTAATTCTTGGCAAGAAAACAACATCGCCAAGATTGCATTCAGATTCAATTTGGCGTCGAAACTATATCACGCGCATGATATACCACTGGCGTAATTTACTACTTTCTATTAAGAAACGGAAATTAATTTGAAATATAGGATTAATATAATTTAAAATTTCTCGAGAACTATTGATCGTAGCGAAATAAATTTTATATCAATCGATAGAAAATTTTATTTTACTATTTTAGAGCTATTAATTTTGAAATTATTTCGACAATGACTCTTTTAAATTTAAAATTACTGAAATTTAGGTTCTCTAACAATGAAATACTGCTGTTTAACGTCTCGCAGTGCGAGTTTTATTATTGGTGACGTCAGAGCGTTACCGGAGGATCTGGGTTATTATATTAGTAATGATTTAAATACCGTAAATTTTGTTGATTATCACCAGAATTCTGGTTTTATTACCAGAAATGCCATTACCATACAAATATGGTTTTTTTGCCAGAATTTTTTTCTCAGTGTAGATTCCGGGGTAGTATCGTGAACTTAAAATCCTCACTCTAAAGGCAATACCCTTTTTTAAATTTTTCCTTAATATCTCAAAAATTATTCAGCTTTCAAACTTTAATTGATTCAACAAATTAAAGACCCTAAAATTCCCTACAAATATATACATTTTTTTCCAGCTTTAATAGGTTCCCAGTTAATGGGCTGCCGCCATCTTGAAATTCCTCACCCTTTTCTAGTTTTTCTTGAATATCTCGAAAACTATTCAATATTCAGATTACATGTGATTTTACAAATTAAAAAGTGTACCATTCCCTATAAATGGATGCTTTTATTTTTTTTCAAGATTTAACAGTTTTTGAGATAATTGGTCTCAGAGTGGATGAATTTGTAAAAAATCTTAGTTGATAGTCCAGTCAGCTAAGGTTTTGAATATAAACATTAAATCGTATATATTTAAAAATTGATACACTTGTTTGTGAGGGGCGTCTGATTAACATACTAAAAGTCCTCGATCCTGGGGGGTGCCATACGCCGCCATCTTGGATTTCATCTCCCGTTTTTAGTTTTTCCTTAATTTCTCGAAAAGTATTCAGTTTTCAAATTACAATTGATATAACAAATTAAAGAGCGTAATATTCCCTACAATTACATACTTTTCTTCCTTCCAGATTTAACAGTTTCTAAGATAATGAGTCTTACAGTTTATTAGTTTCACCATAAGAGATCCATAAACTAATTTTTTTAAAGAAAGATCTTCAAAAACTCGGACGCTACAACGAATGTATATGCAGCTCAATTTTCAAACGAAGTGTAACAAGAAAAATTAACTGAATTTGTAACAAAGTTAAGAGATTTTCATCGTTAAGATAAGTTTTATTTTCCCGATAAGTATAGAATTATAACAGTGTTATTAAAAAAGTATTTGTTTTTCTTTATATTATATTTTTATAAATTGTGAATAGACTTTAAACATTTTGCAGGATAATAAATTTCAAAATAATATATCACATTTCTCACATCATCCTAAGTCATCGAGGACGAAATTATCATAAATCGTTTGATGGATTTCAATACCTGGAACAGCTGTTTTGCGAAATTCTTCTTACTTCTTTTAGACAACCAAATGAAAAATATTTCCTGTTTTAATTCTCAATTTTTTTCATATCCTTAGCATATGGAATATACGCTAGTACATGATAATCCATTTTTCTTTCATGAGCACGGTGAAATCAAAGTGAAATAAAAAAAAGAATAATTTTTAATGTTTACAAAAATACTTCTTTTAAAATTAACCAATCACAACAAGTTCGGTTATACTACGGTATAATTGTGTTATTCTTATGAAACCGGCATTATTAAATGTATTGTTCTGTGTTACCTCTACTCACCCTGCACAAAGGTTTAGCAATTTGCTTTACAACATGTGCGATTGATAGATTTATTTCAAAACAAGAACACGCAAACCCATGCGCTGGCAAAAGAGATCACAGATCTTATATTGCAGGGAAAGGAAAAAAGAGAAATGAGCTTTTCTTTTTTCTACGTCAACATACCTCGCTATAAAACGAGAAGATATTTTACACAATGACATTTTGTGCAATAAACATAGTGTTAGAATGCATTTGGATTATTTTTGTATTTCTTGATACTCTTCTTTTGTATTTCTTATTACTCTTCTTTCGTATTTCTTAATACATTTATTTATTTAAATGGTTTTAACAGAATATTTTATGTATTTCTTCAAATTAATTCTTTTTATTTATTTTAATGGTTAACTGCATGCTTTGTTTCATGTTTTCATTTAAGTATGTTTGATCTCAACTGGCAAAGGCTTTCATGTTGATTTTGTATTATTACAAATGACAAGAGTTTTATGCCGATTGTCTATTTGGCTGGCCGCAAGGAGCTGCAGGCTTGTGTTTTAATATATTTAAATTACCGAAATAAAATTGTGTTTCCGCACTAAAGCTCATGCATTAGACTGAGTCGACCACATAGGTTTTGCCATCAAAAATGTCGACCACGGTTGCCTAGTGTTAAGGTCTCGGAATTGGGGCTGGAATGTTCCAGGCTCGAAACCCCATTCCACTGAATATTCGATGTGTATCTGGGAGCTCTCTAAATCCGACCCCGTGGGTCAAAGACCCTAAGTTGGTGTAGTGTGGAAGCATGCAGAGGAGGGATGCCAGGTCTGGTGTCGTCCGCGTCATCTGACCACGGCTCAAAATCACGAGGTCAGTTCCAAAATAGCCCTCTTGTTGCTTTAAAACTGGACATAGATAAAACTGAACTGTTTAATTAAGTTTTGCTTTTTCATGAACGTCACTAATCTGGCTCTTCCGTTTTTCCAGCTGCCATCTGGTCTGGCATCTACCGGATTATTGGGAGACTACTGTATTATTAAATTGCGAATCAATATTAATTTCAATCCGATTTTAGTCGTTAATTTTGATATATTTTGCAAAACGAAAGTTAGAGTCAGTTGAATGCATAAAAAAAACACTCTGCCATTGTGAATGAAATTTTCTACTACAACTTTCGTTAATAAATCTGTGACAATCATATCTCAGATATTGTTGGCAAGCTAAAAGCCCGTCTTAGACGGGCACAATATTCTAGTGAAATGATAATTTACCTCACTTCTTTTTATCGTTATACGCATTCAATTTTGCTAAAGAATCGTTGTAGTTCTTCAACTTATCAACAAGCTTATTCTTTTCTTGGATTTGAAGAAGCAACGAGTGTCACTCTCCTATAAAGGTCTTAATATCTCCTTGTAAAAGTTGTATTTCTTCCCTAACTTTTTTAAGATCGTTCATCAAATTCTCTATCATCATTTGTTGGGGAGAGTTTCTAATTCGCAAGCTTTCTTATTCTAACTTAGTTGTATCCAAAGTTTCAAGGCATATTCGATTTATTTTTTCATCAATCGGAAAGCTTCTAAATGATTAATCTTCCCAATGTCCAACATGAAAAATCTTTTTCAATTTTTGAATAAGTAATATGAGGGATATCAACCCATGTCCATCCGATGATAAGATCAACTGGCTGCGCATCATCAGGAACAATGTATATACTTAAGCCTTCTCCCTTTGCATTACCAACTTCAATATCGGCTATAGTTTTTCTATAGTTTTTCCAATAGACTACAGGTAACCTTTGATTTCCAAAACCATATAATTCATTCACAGCAGGTTAAAGTTTCAGTTTAATTTTCTGAGCAACTGAAATCTTTAAGACACAACATAAACTCCTTGTATCAATTATAGCTTGGAGTAGATCAAAATTATTAAGTTTTGCTTCCTTTAAATATGAATTACTTTCTTCTGAATTTTCGCCAACTTGTCTAACAGATAACCTTTCATTACTTGAATGATTGTTTCACATGTTGACACAATTTTTAGCTATATGCCCTGTTTCATTACATTCTCGGCATGTTAAAACTTGTTTTGGCAACGAACAATTGTGTGAAATCTAAAATTTGGTACACACTCTTAAAACGCTGCCGAATCGCCAAAGCATTAACTTGACCGCTACCCTTCATTGACACCAAGTCGCCAAAGCTAATGGAAGTAATACTTGCATTAGCTTTGGCGACTTGGCATCATTTTAAATGTGTGCTCCAACTTCTAGATTTCAACCGAACAATTCTCTGAAATGTGCTCGAAATTAGAGCAGTTGAAGCATTTTGGCTCAACCGTACTGATTTTCTTTTCGTTAGTTGAATAGCTGGATCATCTTTAAAGGAGTTCCGCATGTCGTAAAGCCCTTCCTTGTTTATTCTTGAAAGTTGATCTCAAGGTGTCATAGTCATCCAGTCTTTCAACTAAATCATCTGGCGAATTCGGCTTAGACCAGTCATCTATAAAATTACCTTTTACTTCTTCAGACACTTCACGTTTAATCTGATACGCTACAATAAGGTCGTTCAACTTCTCAAAACTATCTGCTTTATCTCCATTTAAAACTTCTTAATTCATAGGAAAAGTTTTTCCAGGTGCTTCCTAAATTCTTATTATGCCTGAAAAAGTGTTGGAGAAATTTTTCTGTGGTTAACTTGTACCGCTTTAATAAGATCTTTTTAACTTCGTTATAATCATTTGCAATCTCATCTGGTTCTCTGGCGATTAATTGCGCAACGTCATACGGCAATATGACAAGCAAATGATTATCCAAGTATTTTCTATTATTGCAACCTGTTTCGCTAGACGTACAAACATAATTCAATATAAACTTATATCATTTTCAACGGAATTAAATTTTCGCATCAAATGATGAAGTTCTCACTTTGGCTTAATTTGTGTAATGTTTACGTATTGATAGGCGACGGAATTTGAAAACCTACATTCTGCTTCAAGACGTATTTTTTGTAGCTCAAAATCCATCTTATCCTTTCGCTTCCGTTCCTCGTATTCTTTTACTTTTCTTTTCCTACGTTCCTGAATTTCTTCATTTCTCCGTTCAATTTCTTCTTGGCGTCTTCGTTCTTTAAGTTCCTCTTGGCGTTTCCGTTCTTCAATTTCTTTGTGACGCCTACCTTCTTGCATGTCTTCGTTCTTCTATTTCCTTCTGACATCTACGTTCTTCCATTTCCTTCTAACGGCTACATTCTTCAATTTCTTCTTTCTCTTTTCTTCCATTTACTATCGTATTCAACCACTCTTTGGCGTACTCCTCATCGTACTCTTTGCTCGACGATACCATCTTTCCCAAATCTTTCAGTTTATAGCTGTCATTGTCTTTTTCTCCAAGTTCCTCAGCCAATATCTTTAAGCCTCAGTTCGATGCTCAGACATTTTCACACTTACAACACCTTTTATTTATTTATTTTAACTTTCAAATAATGATTCACTATTGAGGAGCAAATTATACTATTTCGTAACGTGCCTTGCAATTCAAACTCCTTCAGTCTTGTTTAATTGACAAATAAAATATGAGTTAAGGGTTTCTAAATTTATCCCATTTCTGATTTTTGCTGACTTCTCGATTGACATTCATAATACTTCTTTTAAAACTAAACAAACATTTATTAAAATATTAAAAACATCTTGCATTCCGTATCTGCGTACATTGTAACTTCGTTCAGCCGTACTCACACGTATCTCATTTTAAAATCAAATTCAAAGTGAATAAACATCTGGCCGTTATCAATTATGAGTCATCTGATATCATACACTGTTATAACAATAAATAATTTGAAGTCATGCGTTTGTCAAGCATTAATATTAAAAATGCTTACACATTGAAAAGCTTATAACTTACTTTGTTTGTAAAAACTCCAATAAAAAGGCATTCAATGAAGGTTGAAAGAAGCCCAACAAGAAGGAAAATGGAAAACGTCGCTTTATTCAGGAATATTCCAGAAAACATGAAGAACAAAAAACAGGTCTTGTACAAATTAGCAGGACAAAAAGACAGCAGATCATTAATAATAACAGTAATAGCGCGAACAAAAGCACTCAGCGTCTAATAGCGGATCAACTCTCAAAGCGAACAAGACTCTCAAGAGATTCCACAGATGATCAAACACGTTCAGTACCTCCGAGTATTTATACCCATTTTTCTACAGGATATGACGTCACAGGAAAATTTCAGAAGAATATCTATAACTTCAGCCCTAATAGAGATAGTGAGGGATTTCAAGCATTTTCTGGTATCTTCGTTTTGTGGCTAAGGTCACTGACTTCCTACCCCCGATAACTAGTAAAACCATCTGTAAATGTCTCTGTAAAACCTTAAACCTAATACCACTTCTAAGCAACCGTATAGGTTCGTAACAATACTCATAGACAATTAGCATGTGAGGCGATGATTAATGATTTCTTAAATTAATAGCATACCAACATGCACATAAATCGTATAAGTTAAGATATATATAATTATTTCTCAAAATGGGCAATAAAGGTATGATTTTTCTCAGTTTATGATGAAAACTTAATTTAAAAATTGTTTTCAATACCATTTAGTAGTATGCTAGTAATATCTTTAAAAAGTTTAAAATTTTACTTTTGAATGAATTTGCATAAGTTTCATTAAATTTATAACAATCAAAGTTGTTTACTAAAATGCCGTTTATACATCTTTTCGTTTATAGCTCGTTCAATGAAAGACGTATAAGCGGTGTTTCCTGTATATAATAATATTGCATATTTGCGCTCTTAAATATGTAATCTATCGCAAAAAAACCTTTCACTGCTCAATTTTCCTCCTTCTCGGTGCGTAAAAACGCATGTTCCACACCAGCTTCGAAAAATTACCTCATCGGTGTGATAGAGAAGAATATTAAATAATGAGCATGAATACAATAGAACCAGTAGAAAGTTGGGAAGATGAAGCACGAATCACGTGCTCATTTTAAACGTCTATTACTCTGCACCCACGATCAGCTAAAAATCCAGAAATTCTGAAGGCAAGAATAATTCAATATAAAATCTGTTCTGCCGCAGTTCTTTTACTTTAACCGCTAGCTGTCCATTTATACAATAAGGGGGTTCTTCCGTAACAACAAAGAAAACAGAATTGTGCTTCATCTAAATGTTTTCGAGAGAAAAGAAATTAGAACAACAACTTGTTTGCGCCTGCGATGATAAATTTCTTTCTGAAGCATTCCTTCACTTTCTGTGGTTAAATACTCCTCACTGTTAAACTCATTTGACTTAACAGTCATATAATGCGCGTCATATGCTCTACTAAACACTAATAAGCTGAAATCTGATTTATGATATCCGTTTTCTACCTAATCCGGATTGTGTAAATAGCTAACTCCGTTTATTTTAACAATTCATGGCAATCCATAGGTGAATGAAAACTGAAAGGAGACGAATGTTTTATAAAATATCGCCTTTCAAATTTAAACACGTTTGTAAGAAAATGTATTCTGTTAAGGAAAATTTTATTTATTATATTTTTTTCGAAATTACTTTTGAGATAAACATCTTCGTCAAAGAGTTCATTGTAAAAAATAAAATAAAACAAATTTAATAAAAAAGGCAGTATATAAACGCCCTTTTATTAATGTACTAAAGGGTTGAAGTTATTTTTATTTTATTATTTACAAACTTTTTTTCCTTAATTTATAATCCATTATCATAAATATTATGGAATCGCCAAGTCAGTTTTATTTCTAAAATTATTTTACTATCAGGTGGCCTCACTAGTATGGAATCAATATTTAATGAGCGTAATCGATTAATTAATAATTAAGTTTCGAAAATATTACAACAGTGTATTGTCATCATTCATACACAAGAATGCGAAATTTCAAAATTCAGCACATCATGAAGTGAGTGAAAAGTCGATTACAAAATTCCATCTTTACAAACGTCAGAGAAATTGCTAGATAAAATTGTTTAGCAAAAATATCTTTAAGTTAAAACTGTCAATTTCTTTAAAAAATAAGATAAATACATTCTTACAGTTTCAAAACCTTATAATAATAACCTTATTTTACCTAAACATCTGCAACTAACGTAACAGGTGGTTCTATATTCCTTTCAATCAACTTTAGGTTTTTTTTCCATATGCCATTTAAAATTACCTTGAAAACTAGTATATAAAGATTTTAAAAATAGCGTCATATAGCAGTACATGTGTTGACTGTTTCTGAGGACTTGAAATTCGTAAATTCACGTAAGTTAATCCACTTTCTTTTAAGTTTTTTAGTTAACACAAACATAAAAGTTTAAGATATTTGATTTCTATTTTTAAAAATCATTGATTATTAGAACGAATAATAGTAATTTCTGTGAAAGTTACATAGATTTGTTTTAGATTTTCTCACTTGAATGTGTCCTAAATTAATCACTTAATTATAATTGTAATAATTTTTTTGAATAAACTTTGTATTTCATCAGTCTTTTGAAATTTTAATTTTCCCTTTTTTCTCATATGCCATTTAAAATTACTTTGAAAACTAGTATATAAAGATTTAAAAAAATGCTTCTTATAGCAATACATGTGTTTAAAGTTTTTTGAGCACTTGATCTCAGTAAATTCACGTTTGTTAATCCACTTTCTTTTAATTTTTTTAGTTAAAAGGAAGATATTTTAAGATAAGTCAAGATATTTTTTTGTTCAATTAATTGATATTTCTTTGCAAAACCCTTCAAACATTAACTATTTAGTTATTATTAAAAATAATAATAGTTATTTTTGAAGTTACGTCGATTTTTTAAAGACTTTTGTCTCTTAAATATGTCCTAAATTATTCAATTTTTTTATGAATATAATAATAATTTTTCTGAATAAACTTTATATTACAACATACCTTATTTTTGAAATTCTGAAACTCTTACAATTTTTTTATAGATCCAAAATCTGCTCTGGGTATTATTTTTATAAAATCAATTCACTAGAATCTTTGATACGTACATTATTTTTAAGTAATTACGAATGATATGTATTTTTTCTCTTACAGGAAAATGAAAACTATTGCTATTCTACTTTTAGTGAGTTTGACTTTATCAATTGTTGAAGGACGGAGTAAGTAATTTTAAACAGAGACGTTTTAATTTGCCCCTTTTAGGTAGATTCATTATAGGAACAATACCTTTTGAATGGTTCTCCTGACACGACTTCCGGAAAATTTCTGCAGATCTTCACCCATCATGACATCTAGAACACAAAACCACTCTTCGTTAAAAAGTTTATATATATGTAATAATCTCACTTAATTTTACATTAAATTCTAATATTATATATTTTAAAATCTTAGTAAAGTCTTAATGTATTCCAAAATCACTTTTCTTAAACTCCAGTTTCGTTTTGTTTCCCGTGCTGGAGGTATATTAAATCTCGCGTTTTGGCATATTTATTACTAAAAGAATATTATAATTACTTCCACGCGCCGACATAAATCGCAAAATCAGCGACTTGTTGGTGCCATACTTATCCCTAAAACACTTTCTTAATTTACTAAAAAGAGCTAATATTCCCTTCACTTTGATCACTTGTCTATATGTTAAATCCCTATCTGAGAGAATGCAGTGATTTTCTGTTCTCTTTTGACTTGTAAACCTAAACTAAGATGCATGTATGCCCGGCACTATCCTAAAATTGACTTAAATAGTTTGATAATAAATGAAAAGTAATTATTTGCTAGGTCTGTTCCTTACTTAACGACTGCAACAACGGAAGAAATGAATGAATAAATGAATAAATAGCAAAGATGAAAATATGTGTGAATTTTGGAAATCTTCCCCTAGTATAAATGGTGCAGTACAGCGATGTTGCAATGAGCTGTGTAAGATGCTTAAAGTGGCAAGCGCGCTTCAAGGGAGAAAGAAAATAATGAATAATATATTTTTTCAGCTTATTACCCACAAAGTCTTTAACATATTTCTAAACATTGGATGTTTCTTATCATGATAAAATTTTTAACCTGATACTTTTTGTATAAATTTCGTGATGTAAAAAATCGTTACGCATCATTAATTCCAGTGACGTCACTGCAACTTTGCCACCCGGGGCGAACTTGCAACATGCGGCCCTTCCCTTGAAAGTTTCATATGATTCATAAACCTCAAATTAGCAAACCAAACCTCTTATTTCCAATTCTCTTAAACCTAAAATTAGAAAAAATCAAACTTCATATTTCTATTGGTTGTTTTTTCTTATCATGATAATGTTTTTAACTTGGCACTTTTTGTATAAATTTCTTGATGAAGAAAATCGTTACGCATTATCCATTCCAATGACGTCACTGCAATTTTTGCCACCCGGGGCGAACTTGCAACATGCGGACACACCCTTCCCTTGCAAGTTGCATATGATTCATAAACCTCAAATTAGCTCAATTTCAAAAGCTATCTGCAGAGATCGAGGACATCAAAAGATGAATTACATTTTAAAAATTCATCTCCCCCCCCCCCAGAATAAACCTCTCCACCACGTCCTTTTTTCAAATACCGACAATTTACCATGAAGAGTCGAAAAGGCGAACTAATTACACTAATTTTTTTCATGTAAAGAATGTATGAGCTACTGTCGCCGCTCTTCTTAGTTATAAAATTCTTTCCCTGCTTGCCTGAGTTTGCCGCCTTTTCCGAAGCGCTGCCCGAGGCGGAACGCCCCTCTTTTGTTACACCACTTATTTATTCAATACTCAGGAGAGACGACACAATCTTTTGGTTTTAGAGTGCAGGCTGACTCTCCAGGAAGAAGTGGTTACGCAAGGTGTTAAACGGCTGACGCAGTCAAGCCAGACAACGAACCAACCCTAAAGATGGACATTTAAATTCGCTCCAGTCCAAAATCAGTCGCCAATTTAAAAAAAAAAAACCGATCAGAATTGGAGCGGAAGTTTGTATATCCAACCCTCCAATATTGCCCGATATCCATCCCTCCATTGGGATTGAAGGACCGTAAATAAATACCGGCGGGAGTCCTATTACCACGGCAAAAACATTGAACTGGGTTGTCGCTAGAAAAAGAATCGAAGAAAGGAGGGAAACGGGTATAAAATCAACTGCAACATTTGGCAGACTAAGCAGACTTTGTTAGGTGAGGAATTCTTTTCAGACGGAAGTACAAAGCTAAATGAGACTTCCATCGATTCTACCTACGCCAAATAAAATAAAGCTCTTTTCTGCACCCCCAAAATGCATCGGAATAGCCCGTTTCCATAGCGACCGCCACCGGCGTGTCTTGTGTCTGGGGCTTTTCTCGTGGCAATAGGTCAGTAACTACGTGGGAGAGGAGAGACTTAGACTGCGTGGTTAGAAGGAAATAGGAGAAGGTAGGGTCGGAGATCAGAATGACTGGTAGTCGATGGATTTGCCTGGAGAGAAACGGTCGTGAACGACGGGCTTAAAACATTACTTTGCTAAGGTGTTTCGGACTAGAAGTTCGAATCCTTCTCTCTGCCCCTTTCTTTCTTTTTAACTTAGTATCATTGTGTAATGCTTCAAAAGTCCATGAATTTCATATCACTGTTATAAAATGAAGCTTACAATATAAAAGGTAATATGAAATTTAAAATTTGAAGGTCATAACATGAATATCTTAATATAAAATAACATGATCATAATATTAAAATCATAACATGACGGTCGTAATATAAAGGTCATAACATGATTTTCAACGATAATGTTCTTTATTTGTAGATTTGGATATTTGCCCTCAACGTGAATTTGATCCGATTAAAGGCTGTGGAGTGAGGAAGAACCAGTGTTGCAAAAACTCCGACTGCGAGAACCTGCGTGATTTCTGTTGCATCGACTACTGTGGTAACAGGTGTAAATCCTACAAGCTAGGAGACGCCAAAGAAAAGAAATACCAATATAACTGTGAGATCAGCTACCCTTTCCCCTAGGATCACTGTGCTCCAGCATGTGACAAAGGAGATTTCAACTTGAGTATGGTTTCTCTACTGGCTTTTTCATTTAGTGGCATGTTTTGAAATAAATATATGGTCTGCTGGTAGCATTTCATTTCATTTAATAAAGCTCCATTAATAATAATTAGAGACTACCGTCATTGCCAGGTTCCGTTGGTGCAAGGGTACTGCGGAATTTCAACACCCCCAACTTTTTAAAGTGTATAAATACTACAGTAATACGCCGTTACAACAATACTTTTGGGGACCAAAAAAAGATATTTCTATAAAGGGATGTCTTGTTATATCAAGAGGCGATATAATTACGGTATAAACCAGCAGGAGTGGTCATCCCTAAACGTTATGGTATACTTCCCAAAAAAGGTGCTGTTTTCCCTCCCCCCGCGTGGATAAAAAATTGGAACCTACTGTAACCCAGAATCTAATGACTATCAGAAGGATTTTCATTGTGGATTATAGTGATTGCAAAATATTGAGGTAAAGAATCAAATTGAAAGAGATGCGTACCGATTAGTTCCACTATTGCCGGCTCAAGGACCAAGTGACGTAATTCTCTCTATAGCTTCCGCGTGTACAGAGATTGCTACTAGTACGCATGCGCATGGAGAACCGGATTTAAAAAATTGAATATGCAATTTGAAACCCTTTTTTTCAACCGATTGGAACGAAATTTGGGAAATTATCTATAATTAATGTTAGCAACCGTCATACCAATTTTTATTTATCTAAACCAAAGGGTTTAGGAGGTATAATTTTTACAAGTATGCGATTATACAGTCCGACAGACCATCAACCCTACGACGGATTTGGTCCAAACTTTGATACAGACCTACATTCATGAAGATAAAAGTGTGTACCAAATTTTATCCATCTAGCTATTCAAGATCTTGAGTTATAGTATTCACATGAAAGTGGATAGATAGAAAGTGGATAGTGGATAGATATTGAAGTTTTTGAGTTATAGTGTTCACATGATCGTGGACACATGGACTTCCCTCTGACGGATTTTGTCCAAAATATGGTAGAAACCTTCAAAGTTTGTGTAAAGATCACATACCAAATTTCATTCCCGTATCTCTAATAGTTTTCGAGTTATCGTCTTCACAGACAGACAGACATAATTCCAAAATTGTCTTTTTTGGACTCAGGGAGGTCTAAAACGTGGAGATTCGTCAAAATCTCGAGTTCAAATTTTTTACGATTACAATGCTTTCTCATTGTATACTTCGTATACGAGAAAGTAAAAACATAAATTTTGGCTGTTTTAATGTGGACACAATACAAAAATACACATTCTGCAAAAAAAAAAAAAATCATCACAAAATAATGACCAGAGTGTTAACGATTGTGAAAGCAAACAAAAATTTGAGGTTCAGCTATACAATGAAATAGTTACCATATCTGAAACACTTATTTATCGAAAAAATCCAATATTTTCGTGTGCGTATTCATTTTTAACTTTTTCGTATACGAAGCATACAAAGAGAAAGTATTGTAACCGTAAAGAAAGAAGAGAAAGTATTATAATTAAAGCCACGGGGATGAAATTTGGTATGTGGTCTTTAAACATAACGCGCATGCGTACTGGAAGCAATCTTTTGTGCACGCGAAAGCTATGGAGCGAATTACGTCAGTTTGTCCTTGAGCCGGCAAGACCGGAAAATCGGTACGCATCTCTTTGAATTTGATTCTTTACCTAGATATTTTTCAATCACTATAATGAAAAACCTTCTGATAGTCATTGGATTCTGGGTAACAGCAGGTTCGAATTTTTTTAGCCACGCGGGGGAAGGGGAAACGACACTTTTTGGGGGAAGTATACGAGAAAGTTTAAGGGAGAACACTCCCGCTGGTTAACTGTTAATTCTACTAACAAGGTTTGCAAATGGTCCTTATGCACGAAAATGATCTTCATTTGTGGATGAAAGGCTTCCAGGGATGTCAATAAAGATTGCGATGGATCTGTATCATAGTCATATTTGGAAACAGAATTTTTTTATAGAGGTAGAAAATGATGTTGAGATTTTAAAAAAACATTGTTGTACAACAGTTCATTGCTGTACAGAATATCGTTATATTGAGGGAGGTTAACATTCTGTTCTATGCAAATTCACCTGGACAACAAAATTTTGTTATTGTATAGGGATTTATCGTTGTATCGGATATCGTTGTAATGGGAGTTTACTGCAGTATCGTAATCGTACTTATAAATATCATATTTTTCAATATCTAAATAGATTAGTATGACATAACATACAGGTTAACATTATTATGTTAAAGGAAGAAAGAAACCCTTCGGTGATTTTTCACTTTATAATTAATTTTCTGAAATAAATCACAACTTAACCCTACATAATTCATTACTTTTCAACAACAACTGTGCAAATATATATAAATGCGAGTGAGGAATATAATAAAAATTATTTGTGAAAATTAAATTTGAGTTTACATTTTTAATTAAAATTCATTAGTGAAAAAACATTAATGATTGAATTAAAATTTCTGCATTAAAAAAACCTTCTTTAAGTCAAAAATTACACTGGAGTCAATTATAACTTAACGGTGCACCGCATATTTTCTTTTAAAAGCAGTTGTGCAAGTATATTTAAACGAGAATGAATATTGTTGGAAAAGTAGTTCAAAACTTACTCTTGAGTTGAATTTTTTATTTAAAATTCATCAGTTTAAAAAACCGTAATTATTAAATTAAGATTTCTGTATTGAAAAATTCCTATTTCAAGCTTGGAATTTTAATTAAATTATTTCATTAAATAATTGTTTAAATACTTATATGTATTTATCCCTTTAACTGCTTTGCCCGAGCTCCACTCGTGCATTGAATTATGTTATTTATAAACTGACAAGCTAAAAATAAATTAAATTATAGGCGCTATAACTCGATGCAAAAATGATCGGTAATCCAATAACATCTTAAATGTTATATGGACATGTAATCAATACGACAACACATCCCCAAAATAGAGGAAGGTTGTCTAATTAGATAGCACGAAAAATCACACTGCTAAGGGCTAAAAATAAAAAAATGGCCCTAAATTAGCCCTAATTTTTGAAATGATATACTAAGGATAATGTAATGAAAGATTTAATTAGAAATTATTTTTTTCTTCTTCTTAAAATAAAATTATTTTGTTCTTCATAACTGGATTCATAAGAAGTAAAAAAATTGCAAATTTTTCAAAGAGTTTAGTCTTGAGAGAAAGAAATCTGAGATTTACATTCATAACCCTTTGTATTTTCTTATATATATCAGTGTTCAAGGCTTTTGAAAGCAACACATGGTGATTGTACAATAGGGCCATCTTCGAATGATCAGAAAATCACCATCTGGACGGATTCATGAGATAATAATGTTAAGTTTCAATGTGTTTTTTATATCGCTTCATATACCAAAAAATGTATATTTTATCTTAAACAATTAGAGATTATTGTAAGCAATTAAATATTTAGGTAAGAAATCCAAAAGACACATTTTGAGTGATCGGTGTTTCAGGAAACATCGGAAAAAAAGGACTGAAATGCATTTTGAATTGAATTCAACTGCCCTGTCGGCAGAAACACTCGAAACTTAGGCCTCGATATTTCAAGAACATGATGGTCATAAATTATTGGACAAATTTCAAGAAATAATAAAAAAAATTAATATTTTTACAAATACGGTTTTTTTCTTCTTTTAAATGAGAGGACATTTTAAAAAACTTTTTTTATCCAGATAGGTAACGCGCCATTTCGGCGGTCTATGAGGTCTTAAAATGTTGGACATCTCCCAATTTTGAGAGCCATTATCCGCGAAACATATAAAGCTAGAAGAAAAATAAAAGCATGTATTTGTAGGAATTTTACGCTCATTAATTTGTCAAATGAATTGTAAGACGAAAACTGAATATTTTTCGATATTTTCAAGAAAAACTAAAAAAAGGAAACCAGAAAACTCGCATCGGCTTCTGCTGATCGGTAGTCATTGCGTTGAAAATCTCTCGCTGTAAGAAATTTAGGACGCTGTAGTGGTCCGCCGCCTATCTGAAAAAAAAACTTTTTTATTTCCTCTCTCATTTAAAGAAAAAAACGGAGGTGTATTATCATTAGTTTTTTTTATTAATTTTCGAAATGAGTTCATTAATTCATGGTCACTTTTATATCGCACGGATCTCAGAAATCTCCTGGAAATGCATGATATTAAAAAAATGCAAAGGAGATTCGTACCTCTAGTCTAAAACATCATAACACATTAAGGTTTCAGGCTGGATGCATGTATCTTTATATCATTTTTAAAAATTTACTCTTACTTACATAGTAACGATAACGCCTGCACAGAAAAATGTTTTTAAAAGCGTCGAATGTGTATAAATGCAGTAACTAAAACAATGAATATTATTCTTGTAAAATATGCAAAAATATATTTTTTAAATTTTATTAAAATAGCGGAAATATAATTGGTATCACTAGAAAACTAATTTTTTGTATTTTAAAGCGGTGTAAAATTGATTTTTTGCGATAATATATCCGGGATTTACACAGGAAGAGCCTTAATATTTCGATTAAATTTTATATTAAAAATCTAATTAAATTTTCAAAAACTTTTTATTGAGAACCAACTATTCAAGAAGTAACTACGTGTCATATTTGGTATATCTAGACCCTAAAGTCTGCAATGCAGAACGTTTTGAACGATTATTTCATCCCACTAATTACAGACATTATCCAGCCTTTGAAAATTGCCATATTAAGATGCCCTGTTGTAAAGTTCTGATAATAATTTAACGCATTTTGAGTAGTCCATTGTGCAGCGATTTGTAGTTCGTTGACATAGTCCTTATCCAAAGTCCTTAATAGGCATTGTTCCTGAATCGCCTAATATGTTCAAAGAATTCAATACATTCTAATATATATCAAACGTAACGCGACATTATAATCTAGGAATTTAAATTTGCAATTCATAGCACATCTTGTTGGCGGAAATGCATAAAACAAAATGCAGTTATTCTGGAAGGAATACGCAATTATTTCTGGCTTTCCACTGTAACATATATGAAATTACGCCAAATCCTCAACAATGTATATGGGAATTCCATCTTAAACAAACAAAACACCCACTGGTTTACCTTTAAGGGGTAAATTGGTCGAGGTGTCTAGTTGATTTTAACGGGTTCATTATGAATATGAAAAAACAGTAAATAATGAAGAGACTTTAATTAAATTAAACACATTTATTAAAGTACAGTCGGACCTCTATTTAACGAAGTGGCTAAATCCCGAAAAAAGGTTCTCTATATGGAAGATTCATTAAATAGAGATTCAAGATTAAAATACTTTAAACTACACAAAACGGATTTTAAATTCATAAACATTAAACATTATTAAAAAAAGCAATTAATCACACCTTTATTTTGAAAATTAATATCTATTTGTTTTATATATCTTACCCATGAAATATAAATCTACAAGAAAACAGGAATAAAACAAAACATTGTCCGGGAATACACTGTATTTTCAATTTTAAAAAATAATTTTAAACTAAAATTAATGAATTTTAATGACATTATCGCATTTATTATAAAAAAGTAATTTTAAGCATACATTACCACATGCGTCCTTAAATTTAATTACGATAAAGTCTGTTAATTTTGTCTGAGTTTTTTGTTTGAAAAAGTGTTTTCTCTCATAATACGTCTCGCATGTTTGCAATGCATCAAAAACCCCTTCAGGCGTATTTTCGTCAAACTGTAATCCGCGTCAGATTGTTTCAAATGATTTTAGCATTTCATCATACGAAGGTTTGTTGATTTCTGCATCATGATCATTTCCATCTTCATCATCTTCATCTTCATCGCAATTCACTGCTGTATTGTTTTTATTTTTCACACTGTCCAAAATATCCAATTCAGTTAGTGTTTCCGAGGTTTCAGCTTCAGAACCAAGCGAAAGAAAATCATCAATCAGCACATCATCGTTAATTTCTTCTTATTCCCTTAGCTGTATCCACATTTTTTAAATTTCCTCTAAGGGAATGTCGTCTTCGTCCTCCGTACTTGCCGAATTCTCATTGCTGACAAAGATTTCAGCTTTGACAAAACTGTTGCGAATAGTACGATCTGTGACATCATAGTTCCATGCTTTGGAAATTTCTGATATGCTTTCCCGTAAGTTGATATTCGGCATGGATTGATTGTTCTCCAGCGCAGTGATAACTTTTCGCACTATTCTCTTGCGATAGTGTATTTTGAAATTTTTTTATCACCCCTTGAACCATTGCTGCAGTTTTGATGATGGCAAGCAAAAAACTGCAACAGTTTTCATGTTTTTGGTTGATTTCCTTCGGATGGGCGGGACAATTGTCGAAAAGAGAGAAATTTTCGACACTTTGCGGTTACATGTTTGTCCAACTTTTGATCCCATTTTTCACAAATTTCTGACGTCTTCCAAGATTTTTTGTTAAAGTCATAACAACCTCCAAAGATTTTGCACCTTTGAAACATCTTGCATTTTTGCTTCTTCCTATAACTAATGGTTTCAATTTCTGATTTCTAGTCATATTTGCACCTAACATGGCAGTTAATCTTGCTTTGCTTTGCTTTCCTCCAAAGCATTTTTGATTTTTAAATGTTAATGCCTTTAGTGGCAAACATTGAAAAAATAAAGCAGTCTCATCCGCATTAAAGGTGTTTTCTGTCTTACAGTCTTTAAAAATTTACTCAGTGTCTCCGTCATCCAATTTTCACTATCATTATCCTCAACGTCTTTACTTTCTCCAGATATTACTTTTGCCATAATTCCGTGTTTTCTCTTAAATTTTTCAAGCCATCCATTGCTTCCTCGAAATTCGTCGTATCCTAGTGCCTTCGCAAATTCAAGAGCTTTCTCAATTAGGAAAGGCCCAGAGATCGGAAAATTTTTATATCGCATTTTATGTATCCACTTCAAAACTGCCTCATCTACATCTTCATAGACACATCTTTTTAAATGATTTGAACAAGAATTCGATGAATCATAAATTTGTATCTTGTCACGATTTTTTGTTATGGTTGATAAATTGTTTGGAGGAATATTAAATTTTAAAGCAATATCCTTTTTCTTCACGCCTTTATCCACCTCATGATGAATTAAATTTTTTTCTTTGATGCTCAAGCACTTTCGCTTTGATATTTTCCAGCTACAAGAATCGAAATTACCAGCACGACTCTGATCAACAATCTAGAAAACGGGAGACTAGTTCAAGGACACGGGACAACTCCATTGAGGGTGAAAGGGGAATATTGAAAGTTTTTCTAGTGAAGTGGACAGTGTGTGGGGGTGGAGAGGGTGGATAAAGGTTGCACTACCTGGATGAAATGCAAAGAATGACAACGATTTTACTATTCTCGGTGAGTTAGGCGACTGGTAAAACCAGTTCAAGGTCATTGATCACCATAAAATGTGTTAAAAGAAAGAATAAGTTTGAAATGTTCAGAAATCTTTTGAGAAATAGGGAGAAAAAAATATTGGGTCACAAGAAAAAGTTCGTTAAATAGAGAATGCACTTCGCTATTTGGAGGCTATTTTACGAAGAAATTCACAAAATGCTCTTGGTTCCAAGGAAAATTTCGCAAAATAGAGAAATTCGCAAAATAGAGGTTCGTTAAATAGAAGTCCGACTGTATTAAAGCGAGAGTTTGAAAATAGGAGAACTATGTACAAGAAAGATATAGTAGAAGGATGTTAATGCCGGGCTTGAAGGTATACTTAGCTAAATTAGATAAGCTCATTGATGATAGACGTAAAGAGAGTTAAACGCAGTACATTAAGTAAAGTCAGGTCAGTTACGTTGGGCGACTTGGATGCGCGTTAGCGCAGCTTGGAGAAGAGATTACATCACGTACAGAAAGACGAGAGAGAGAGAGAGCTGGCAATCTGCGACACGCATTTCTTGCTCCTCGGTTTTGTGGAAAAAAGGGGACACTGATCATGACCTATCATAAACAGGACTTCTAGTGCATCTATCGTATGAGCGATGATCTAGTTTTCACTATTCTTATTTGAACTATGATTAAATTGTGTTTATTAATGGAATAAATTCTGCATGTATAATCTATAAAAAATTAACATGTAACATATAACAAATACTTATGTGCTATAACATTCAGTAACACATATTTAACTGCTATAACATATATTTAAGGCTTGCTTTAATAAATTTTTCTATCGAAGATCTTTAATAGTTTAATATCAAAATTCGTTTCATAACATATCAGCTAGTTTACTTAGTCCAGACAACGAAGGGTTTAAAAAAAAACATTAAATCATGCAGTTTTGAAAATTTGAACACATGTTCGTGAAGCGCTTCTGATGACAATACTAAACGTCCCAGATCTTGGGGGGGGGTGAGCTCGCGCCACCATCTTCGATTTCATCCCCCCTCTTCTGCATCCTATTTCCTTGTTTCATGTGTTTGTATTAATACAAACTTCTGTTTGTTTGCATATTTAATTTAGCGCGTCCTCTAGGCGGCGCTGCTTGTTGCTATTGTATTTAAATTCTCAGCGTGTTTGGCATTGCTCTTCTTGATTGCACTTCTTGTGGCCATTTGCCTCGCTTATTGCTAGCCTGGCTTGGCCGCTGTCTTTCTGCCTGTTGGAGCTAATACTTGTACATATTGGTGAATATACGCCTTTTAACTTGGAGTTTGCATTTCTTTGATCTAATGTTACAACACTGAATTTGGCCACAGCCACCATTATTGTCCACTGAAAAAAATATTCTGGTCAAACTACCAGAATATGGTAAAATTTACCGTATTATCTGGCTCATATGGAACACCATAAAGTATGGTATTTTTTACCGTAGCAGTTTAGTTTTGACTTTATGGTAAAATAACCAAAAAAATATCGTTTATTATCACACTGTTTGGTATGGAATTTGGCATTATTACCGTACACAAAGGTATTATTACAGTACACGAAGATATTACTACCGTACACAAAGGTAATACTACGAAATAAGATGGTAGTTTAGACCATTTAATTTGATAAATTTACCAGAATAACTCTGGTTCTATTACAATTTATCTGGTGAAATTTGAGATACGGTATGTCCATTTATAATGCCAATCGCATTAATATTTATTTATTTTTGCTTTTTTAACCGGTAAAATTTTACTCAATTCTCAATATCTCTACGATTGAAAAAAAGCAGAATGTTTGTAAATATACAAATGCTTGAGGCAGAGTGAAAAATGTATTATAAAAATAAATGCAAAAACACATTGAGTCACTTTTTATACATTGTTAAATTTATTGAGTTCCTTTTTATGCATTGTTAAATTTATTGAGTCACTTTTTATACATTGTTAAATTTATTAAGTAATGTCATAATTACTAAAATTTATCATTTTTTTGGTAATTTAATTTTCTTTATTAATATACATAATATGCAGTGAATTTATTTTAAGTATTTAAGAAAACAAAAGCAGAGATTTCAAATCTAACTTCAATTTATTGAACAGTGTATAATACTTAATAAATTTAGAACTACTAACAATAGCAGTAGTTCAACGTTTCACCAAAATATGGTGCATAGATAGTCGTCACCATAGCATGGTGAAACTTTACTCCATCAACTGGTGCTTTGATTGAACCATGGAATGGTAATATGTTGAACCATATAATGGTAATACGTTGAACCATGGGATTGTAATACGTTGAACCATGGAATGGTAATACATTGAACCATGGAATGGTTCAACGTATATCCCTTTCAAGGTTCAACATCACTCCAGCTAATGGTTTAATCAAAGCACCAGTTGATGGAGTAGTTTCACCATGCTATGATGACAACTAACTACCCGTGCACCTTATGCACTGTGCAATGGATTAACATAAAATTGTATTTTTATTAATGATTTCATATAAAATTCTTCAGATTTGCAATAATAAATTTTAAATATTTTCAGTATCCCTACATTTTTCTGCAATAAAATTTGAAATATTTATGCTGAAATTGAAATAAAATAATGACACATTAAGTTTTAATACTTAATTGAAAATTTAGAGAGAAGCATAAAAACCACTTGAAGTATCAAAATGAAATTTATACTATGATGAAATTTAAGCAATGTCTCTGACAATTTAATTTACTTGTGAAGAAAATTTTATAGAATATTCAAACTGAATTTTTTTTAAATATTAAAAAACCCAAGATTGCATTACTGTTCCAATTTCAGAAGAAATGCTTCGATTTTTCTGTAAAGATATGAGAGTCCATGCATATAATGGTTTCCCATAAATCGTTTAACCATCAGGTATTTCCTAATACATTAAGTGCGGTACATGTGAAGTCAAACTGAGATACTGCCTACTATTACTGTGAATTTTTTTGATCATTTATGCAGTACTCGTTTTTGTATTATTAGTTTTTTAAAACATTTATATTGTAAATTTAATTCAACTTTTCAGAGATTAATAATTAGGGAAACTTTAAAAAAAATGAATAATTTAATTTAATAGCATAAACAAACATTTTCTGCTTCATTTTCAAATGCAATTGTATTTTTCATTGAAACACACAATTCTCTAAATTGCGAGCTTTCTATACAAACCTGGAAAATAAAACAGATTTTTTACAAGAAATTCACTATGAATTGTTCAAGATTTTGGCTCATTCCTTTTTGATTTCTTTGAAGTAGTTCAATTTTTCTTATGCTTTTAGACATTTTCCTTTGAAAAAAGAAACAAACCGATTAACTTAAGACCACAAAGCAGAAGTGACAACTTCTAGGTATATACTATATCACAAAAGTATATTACAGTATTATAAATGTACGGATTTCTAGTCTGCTGAAAACAATACAACATATCTTTTTTTGTGATAATATATTAAAACAAGAACAATCGAGGAAAATCAGATGAAACTAAATTGCCAAATATGGCTTGCAAATAAATATCTTGCGCCTATATTTGGAAATGTGTTCAGTTTTACTTTCTTTTAAAAAATGTCCCTTCCTCTACAGACACAATTGTAACACTTAGATATATTTCCAAATAATTTACTCGTAACATTTTGATTACCATGGACATTTAAAATAGCATGAGAACAATATGTTTTATTTTATTTCACATTGTACTGATGTAATGCTTTTGTTTCAGACTTTAACTTTTAATCTTATTAGGTTTTTCATAACTAATCTCTATAGTAATAAACATCATTTGAATAAACTAACACATGAATGAAAAGCTTATTTCACTTCAAAAAAATTATTTTTATGCTGATTGCAGTTCGTATTGCATCTGCTACATTAAAAAATACATAAAAATGAATTTTATACACAAGCAAATTATTTTATATAAGACCATATTCAATATTAAAAATGCACAGCTTTTGAAACATTTCATTCTAAATTGCATATATATTATAATATATTTTATGACAATTCGGAACAACGTATTTATCAACAATTTCAGAAAACAATCAATTCTGACACGCATGCGAAAAACAGTCTGCTTTTAAATGAATTTTTTCCATGGGAAAGTAATGGTTTGTCTCTTTTATTCAAAGACAATAAAAATGAAAAATGAATAATATAATGTGCAGATTAAGGTTATATGAAAACATGAATATCATAATAAAACTGCAACATTATAAGTAAAAAATAAGTTCAAACGTAAACAAAATGAAGTCGAAAATACATAAAAATGGTGCAATGCAACTCTTGAAAATAGCCGTCAACATTCTTTATTCGTAAGGAACTGTGAAAAGTTAATATTTTTTCTGGAGTTTAACAGTTTTCAAAAAAAATTGAAAATTTTTCACATTTATTCTTTGGGGTTAAATAAAAAATACTTCTGAATAACCACTGAATAATTATTATATCTATATACTGATAGAGGATAAACATCAACAAAATCCTGCAATTTCAAAATTTTAATATCTTTTGAACTTTCTAACTTGAAACATCCTATATGGAAAAGAGTGCTGCTCATAAATGTGCGACAAGCAAATTTTGTACGAGTACCTTTCCTTAAAATTATTATGATTTTCTCAAAAATTGGTTCATCATTATGAAATCCAGA
>BGPR01017096.1:0-33246 GCA_013235015.1 Araneus ventricosus
ATTCTGGTAAATTTATCAAATTAAATGGTCTAAATTACCATCTTATTTGGTAGTATTACCTTTGTGTACGGTAATAATACCAAATTCCATATCAAACAGCGTGGTAAATAAACGATATTTTTCTGGTTATTTTACCATAAAGTCATTACTAAACTGCTGCGGTAAAAAATACCGTACTTTATGGTGTTCCATATGAGCCAGAGAATACGGTAAATTTTACCATATTCTGGTAGTTTTGACCAGAATTTTTTTTCTCAGTGCGGAATAGTTCAGGTGAGAAAAAAAAATATCCGAGGTACACTTTAGAAATAATAATAATAGAAATAACAGTCCTTAGGAGAATAAACACTTCTTGGGAAAGTTTCAGTGAGTCTCTAGTTAGGGGCCAAGTGGTTTTTTAGTGTTCACTTTTAGTGTAGGTAGTCATTGAATATGAGATAGTGACATTAGATGTTGAGATCGCTACGGAGGATCTCTTCATGCTCTTCATTCAAATGAATCTTATGAATAATCTGTCCGAAAGATGTTATTAACAAAGACTTTCTTTCAACATAAACTTCCACGGTCCGGTGCAGGTTTCCTCTGATGGAAAGAGGTGGTAAGTGGATAGGTGATAGTTTCACGTAGAGGTTCCTCAGTTCCACCACATGCGCACATGTCTCATATACTTAAGTTAAACGACCTGAGGTACATTGGTACAGGATCTCGTGACTCTGTCATTGGGCTGATGTTAGACAACTTTTGGGAAGAGGAAGTGAATTTGTCTTACTGTTGTACCTGTATCCTATTCCTTTTGCCTTACATTGACGGAAACTTACATTATTTCTCTCTAAAAACAGCTGAGTGGGACCGGATATTCTCTGGTGAATTCGGATACTTTTTGTGGTCGCGCGTTTATCTAGACTGTCAGCAGTTTCATTCCCTTGATGACCAATGTGGGCCTTTATTCTTCCATGGTGAATTTTTGTAACTTCAGTACAATTTGGGTTCATTGGACAACTGGGCTAGAAGTCTTGCATGACCTCAGAATATGTCAGCTTGACTCACTATCGCTCCAAATGTTAACTGAATTTGTCAGGTGGCTTGCCCATTCAACTGCTTGGTGCAGTGCAAGGGTTTCGACCTGGAAGACAGAGTTCTTGTTGCTTTGTTGTGCCATCGAATATTCTCCGATTTGCTTGTTGTCAAAAACACAAAAGGCATTCCCTTCATTCTCGTTTATCTTAGAAACATCTGTAAAGACGGGTCTAGCATTTGTCAATTCAAAACTATTTCTTATTATGATTCTGCCCCTCATATCTATCTTAGATAAATGTTATGTTGCTGGGTTTATTGAATTATTCGATGTCCTCGGGGTTGAACTTCGTACCAAGAAATTTGTTTGTCTTTCCGAGTCTAGCCACTCTGAGAAAGGCTGAGCATTAATGCACTTTGATTAATTTCATTGCTTTCAGTTGACTTAAATTATTATTGTAGTTAAAATTACCATTTATAGATAACTTAAAATCACTACAGACAAAAATATTTTTATATAAGTCAAATTTTTCGAAATAATTTTAAAAAAATCTTTACATGCGCATCATTACTAGCATTAAGTGGAAAACATATTACAAGCAAAAGCATTTTTTCTGATATTTGATACTTATTGAGATCCAAAGACATTCCAAATCCAGTTCAGAAAGGTCAATTTGAAACGCAGAAAAATATTTTTAAGAGTAATAATTACTCCACTACCAAGTTTATAGAAAGTTGGTGCTGAACCACGGTCTTTTCAGAAGATAAAATATCTATCATATAATAAATTGGAAGAATCAATATCTTCACAATGCCAAGTTTCAGTTAAATATATGGTATCGTAATTTTCCGAAGCAACGAAGCTGAATAAATCAGTTGTTTTTGTTCTTAATCCATGGACATTCTGACAAAACATAGAGAATCATATATTAATATCCGTTTGGGTTTTAAACGAATTAAGGCTTTGAGGATGATTATTATGAATTCTAGGAACGTAAATAATTTTATGACACATTTTATCATTTCTCAGTTTACTGAAAACCTCAGAAACAAGACAGCCTTCAGGTCACGCCGATGCACCCAATAGCTGCTCAAAATCTTTTTTGTAGACTACAACTTGGAAAGACGCATAAGTTTTAAACATTGTTTTAAGCTCAGGAAAAAAGCTTGTGCTAATGTAGAAAAAAGAAATCTAAATTCAAAGAGAACAAAAAGTCAGTTACTTCTGTCACTGTAGTTTCAGGACTTAGCCTTGACAGAAAGGAACAGCATCCTTCCTAGATCATTTGCTAACAATTTTTAAGTTCGAATTGTTTCTTGTACCTTTGATAACAAATTTAAAATCACTTATCATTTTCTAAAGGGATGTTAACTTGTAATTCACCTTCTACTGGTACAGTTGAACTACTCTGAGCCTCTGAAGCGTAAGTATTCACCACAGGTTTAATCTCAGTGTTGACACTTTCTTGACGTATGCTTGAGTTTTTGGATTGTTCATGGTAATCAATCTCATTGGTATCAATCATTGGACAAGTTTGTCTTCGTCTTGAAATATCATCAACTTTATCACAAATATTATTCCGGAGAATAACAAATTCTTTTGTGAAATTAATAAATAAATCCATCCGGTTTCGAGGTGGTTCAGCATTAGAATTCTGAACAGCAACAAGCTTTCTTTCATTCAAGACTTTTTCCTGTTTTTTAATCAAAATCATTTTAACAGAACATTTGAGATTCCGTCAGATCTATAAGTTATCGTCTAGCATCCGCTGTCAAATTGTTTCGGAAACTTAAAATAATATTCTATAGTCGAAAAGGTTCTTCGGCTTTGTCTGCCTATAATACATGAGGAATGACTGTGCCCATCAAGGACTAAGAAGCCCAGGCGGATCACTGCTACTCCTGTATTCCGGTGAATGTAGACCAACAGGGTTCAGTTTTCCAATGAGAGGGGGTGACTGGGGATCGTCATTTGAGCTGACATGCCTCGTGGAATGTGCGGGTCGATCGTCTTGGATTCTTCGATGGCGTTCTTGCTCCTCTCTCTGCTGCTTGCGCCACTTTGCACGCCTGTTTTTGAACCATACCTGAAAAGAGATAAAAATAACATGAAGTTTTCTTAATCCTTCCTAAGGCCGTGGGAAGTATACTTCCCACCAAATCCATCAATTTTTAAATGCAGTTTTTAAGGTTGGTGCAAGCTCTCATCAAATTTTTCGATGATACAAAAACCTAGATATTCCTGTTTCTTATCTAAAACCATAACGAAGTGTCTTGACTTAATAATTAATTATTAATTAATTTAATTAATTAACAAAAAAAATGAATGTCATCCAATAAGCTAAATGATTTTTTTTTCTCAATCCCAAAGTTATTTTATTATACCATTAACAGAAAAAAAATGGTCCTTTAAAGGGTTAAAATCTTTTGGATTGAAAATAAAGAAATATTTTAAATAGCAATTTTTACTTCCCTATCCTGAAGGCTCAAAAAAGAGAAAGCAATAAAAATTGAAGACCAAAAGTGGTAAACTATGTAAGTGAAGGCCACTCTTTTTTTTTCCAGCTAACACTAACAGGCATAGAGGCAAAGTCAGACTTCTCCCCATGTGGGTACCTCGATTGAAATTGAAGCTGCATCTCACACGTAGTCAAATTCTACTTGGAAAGTCCCTCCCGCACACGAATGGTATGCTGGAAATCGTCCTGGCCTGTCTCTTCAGTCCGAAGGTACAAGATCCGCACAGACTGCATTGGCCAGACTTCGTAGTGGCCATATCAAAAGCTTGAAATTCGTCGACAAAGAAAAGACTTATTCCTCTTGCCCTTGTTCCTGTCCCGCTTCTCCTGCTCATGTCATTGACTGTATTGTCGCCTCTGCGAGGCTGCTGTGGAGTGAGGGTGAAAATGGACTTGTGGTACTGTTAGAGCGGCATGGTATCATGAACCTGGTCTAGTATTTGGACCAGGGGGACATGAAACAACAACAACACTATGAAAGTGCCAAAAAAAAAATTCAAATACCGTTTACTGCGTTGAAGTGTCAAATAAGCAATGCTTTACAATGTGGTAAACATGTAGTCCTTTAAGTAGTTCAAAAGGGCATTGCGAGTTTGACGTTCCTACGAGCTGATCCAACAGTTTTATGCGCTTTCCCAACATTTTCGTTTTGACACTTACAGTATTTACCACTTTTAGTCTTCAACTTATTATTGTTTATGAAACTCTGTTATCTATGAAAATATGAGAAATCATAAAGAATTCAGCACATTGTCAGACGGTATGAAAAAATTACTCTTCACCGTCATTATGTTCGCTAGCCTGTAGTTTATGATGGCCTGGCCTGCAGGATAACGTGCAGGCATTTTATATTTATTGACTGCATGAGTTGTGATATTTGTTGCAATGAAATGTTTGGGAAGATGAGTAATTTTTTTCTTTTCAATTTTTGAAATAAGCTAAGAAATTTTGAATAACTATGAGCAAAAATTTTAAATGAATAAAGTTTTATTATTAATAATAGATAAATAAAATTTTATTCAATAAATAAGCAAACATTTTTAGATTTTCTGTTCGTCGATGTTAATAATAAAAAAAATTGAATAAACTCTTTCTTTTATTGCCCCCGCCGACTCTGTTTGCTCAAAGGGTGTACAGCATGTCATAAGTCGGCAATAAACTAGTCTATAATAAATAACGAGTGGAAATTCCTATTTCAGCACATTGTATGTTTTGTTCTATTTAATACACTATTTAAATATTTTTTTCAATTTGTTACTTTCTTTGATAAAATTAAGTTTTGCTAACTACATGCAGTATTTTGTACACAGTAGCACCAACTCATAATAAGTAAAATTACTAATAGCATGCATTATGCAAATTTTCAAAAAAAAATAGATGAAGAGATTTACAACCATATATCAACATTAAAAATGCACATACTTTTGCCCCAATATGAGTAAAATTACATGAACTTTAAAAATGTATAGTTAAATAGAAAGAAGGCATCTTAAGCTGTAAATGTGTAAGGGAGACACGCATTATCCAAAAGATGCTTTCAACTCATCAACTTTCTTTCCCGCTTCTCGTTTCCCTATTAATATTTTAAATATAAAAGAATTACTCTGAATATTGCATGGTAAACAAATAATATTTATCCTTTCAAGTCCAAACAGTTCAAAAATAGGTACTACTGTCATGGATATCAATATGCATATCTTTCCGTTATTTTAGCGGAAATCGAGCTTCTCACGTTTTGAATATGAATCTTTCAACTGCGTATCTCGTAATTTATGCAGGTCGGAAGTTACTCTGTTGTCTCCTGCAGAGAGTTACTCGGTTTTCTCCTGCAGAAAGTTACTCGGTTTTCTCCTGCAGAGAGATTCTCGGTTTTCTCTTGCAGAGAGTTACTCTGTTTTCTCCTACAGAGAATTACGCTGTTTTCTCCTGCAAAGAGTTACTCTGTTTTCTTTTACAGAGAGTTACTCTGTTTTCTCCTGCAGAGAGTTACTCTCTTTTCCTGCAGAGAGTTACTCTGTTTTTTCCTGCAGAGAGTTACTCTGTTTTTTCCTGCAGAAAGTTACTCTGTTTTAGCCTGCAGAGAGTTACTCTGTTTTTTCCTGTCGGATTTTGGATGAAATCCGTCAACGGGAAGTCTATTTGTCCGTCCGTGCACGTGAACACGAAAACTCTAAAATTCAACGAGCCAGATAGATGAAATCTGGCCTATGGTTTTGTTACAAGAGTTGTGGATACATAACATAATTTGGTCCAAATCCGTCAACGGATTAGACTATCACAACAAGCAAGATTAATGAAATTAGTAATTAGAAAGATAAATCAAAATTATATATCTTCATCAAATAGTGGATTAAATCGGTCAATGGGAAGAGGTCCAAAATGTGCGCGCGATTCTCTTCACTACTCGTCAAGGTTAAATAGAATACGCGCCTTATTGAGTAAGTACGCGAGAAATAAAGGGGAGTGTTGGTTATTTTGTGTAATTGCTTCTTGGTTTTGGTTATTTTAATTTTATTTTATGATTTTAATCTTTAATGTAAATATCCTTTCTGAAACTCTGCCATTGCTTTATTCTGTTATCAATAATTTAATAATCAGGTTTCGTATACTACGTATATTTGGAGTAGAATAGGCAAATTAGTTCTTGCCCCATTAAAGAAAGCCAGCAAACCTCGTCGTGCACTTTGCAATCATATTCAAAAGGGTTTGGTTATTGTAAGATAAGCGTGAATTTAGATTGCCTGGGAATACAAAATCAGCCACGAATCTGTTAAAACATCAACAAATGATATGCAATTAACGGTCTTTCACTAACAGGTTAGAGCGAAAACTCGACTCTTCCTCCAGGGTTCTTATTAAGAAGAGAAAATACTCAATGATTCTGAACTCGGAGGAAGATTCAGGCTCATCGAAAGATAATTACTCTTAATGTTCATTAACTTTTTCCTCTGAATCTCCAGATTAATGGAATTGATCCTTCCCTCCATTTCGCGCCTCTCGAACCGAAATGGAATTGCATTTTTGGACGGGGAATGCGAAGGGTGACGGGGTTGTCAGCCGCATTTGGGAAGGAGGAGAGGATGGGACAGGGGGTGGATAAGGTTCATCCGGCCAATAATCAGGCAGGCGGGCATTATCGTATAAGTTAGGCGGGGCTGACAACAAAACCTCCTTCAAATCCACCAAATGCAGCAATCTATATTCCACTCCCGTACGTGCCGAGTCAGTTGTAGGGTTGCCATTTTGAACCACACCTGCAAACCTCAACGCCAACCCAGTTTGACTGATAACTAGTCTCAGAGACAAGGTGCTGAATGTATTCTAAAATCCTGATTGATCTCATATCAAGAGAAAGAAAGAAAGGATTATTGCGGGTTGAAAGAGAGGGATAAAAGTTTCAATATTGGGATGATAGTTTAAACCTGTCCAAAATCCCATTATTCCATTACTTAAAACCTTCAATACATTAACACCCCAAAGGTCTGAGATTTTACTTAAAAGGAAAGATTGTTATTTATTCCGGTTGGAAGCTTTGTGTGTAGTCTTTCGCGTATCTTTCGAGTATTTTGAGTTCATAAACTTAGAAATTTTGGAAGTCAAAGGGATGGTTTTCGGACTTAATTCCTCCAATTGTACTGCCCATTTATTTTCGCCTTACTACCACAATTAAAAAGAAAAATTAAAAAATGTTGTTGAAATCCAAATATATTCCTGTTTACAAGTATACGAAAATATATGTCCGATCAAGGAATCCAAAGTTTCGGAGAGGATAGTTTTTCAGCAAAAGAAGAAAAAAAAAACTATTGAGATCTAAAATTACGTTATGCCGAAAGTTACTGATTTAATTTCAATATTAATCATGTAGTTTAAAACTGCTAATCTTTATCAAATTGTTTTTCCCCCTTGAAATCGATCATAGTTCTCCGGAAATGCACGAATTGCCTCGATCATTTTGTTTTACTGAAAAAAATTGTTGATAATTATTGCCTGTGTGTAATGAAACAAAAATTATAAATCAACTGTCCAATAAAAAGCTATTTCTGCTCTCAGCATTCGAATAAAACGCATAAGATGCTAGCATCACTTTGTAATAAAAACGTCTGCAACGTAGTCTCACTATAGTATACCTTCACTCCGTCTTGTAAAAAAAAAAAAAAATGCAAATCTAAGTATCTTGCTTTTAGATTTCTCATATCACCGAACTTCCAAATCATTCTAATGAAATGACATCTGGAGTCTGGCAGAAACAAAATGCACTTCCTGCACTCATGCATTTATTGAAGCTGACGCTTCTGTTCGAAGCCTTAAAACGTGCATGCATTTACCAGCCATTCAGCTCGCGAGTGTGGGTTTATGCTTAATAAGCCCATAATTTCTAACTATACTGTCACAGCATTTGGCGCAGACAGGGCCGGATTACCAAATAGGCAAAGTAGGTAAATGCCTATGGGACCCGTAATTTTGGGGACCCGGAAGCCTCGGGATATCTTTTCGGTTTTTTCAGAGTAATTTAATTTTGTGCTTTCATTTGAGTTACAAGGATCAAGTACTCGCATATACTCAAATTAATATCAAGTATCTTAAATTTCACAACATTACCCTTAGGATATTTTCAAGTTTTCAAATTCGTTTTTAGATTAGTATTTTCCAATATTTTTTCAATTGGTGAAATGACTCACAAGTCAACAGCCCTGGAAAACTTTAAGTTTAAGTATTTAGAATGCGTTAAAAAGAGATGTAATTTTTTTTTACTATGTTGTTTAAAATTACTTTCAAAATGAATTTTTTATACTCGACATATTGAAACCAACTCTCTTAAATGTGACCCGAAATTAATTGTTTTGTCATTTCAGTTTGTCGTAATATTTGTTACTTAAAAACTGCTTATACAAAAATTAAATTAAAATCAATAAAAAAATATCTGGTTTGGGAAGTTTGGAAGTGGAAAAGTGGGCCCCCGAAATTTGCATTTCATAAGGGGCCCCACAGAGCTTAATCCGGCCCTGAGCGCAGAATATTTGATGGTTTGTTTGAGGGTTTATGACGCAAGGGCCAGTATTTGGCCATGCTGCGCAAAACAAGGTAGTAATATGTAAAAAGAGAATATCTGATGAAAACAAGAATCATCAAAAAATAGTATAAGGGGATTCAATCTGAAACGACTGATTTATTCTTAATGCAATATCATGAAATCGACAAAAAGTAAGAATTCTATCTGCTCTATCTAGTTAGACATGTTTATTGAGATTAAATCCTGCTTTTTATGTGATGATGGTAGTCATTGAGGTTTGGACTAACTTTCTGTTGACCATTAACATAACCTAACAGGTTGGATATTAGTAAGGAGTTCAGTTATCGCCGCTACTTATCGCCGCTACTGATAACGATGGGGAATGGGGCTTTTGGAAGGCTTCACTATGGTAATGAAGATATATTCAAATTTCTTGTGACTGGAAGCCAGTCTCTCCTCTAGTATGATGGCAGAAAACAGAGAATTTTTAGAGTACACACAATTAGCCTACCGAAGAGAATTGCGGAAATAGAATTCAAGAATATAAGAAATAAAGAAATAAATGATGCTGTAAGATGAATTGAATCTGTCAATGGATCAAGAAGAAAAATCCATTATCATTTTCAAGTTAATATTTCGTCTAGTAATTGCTTTTAATTCTTTTATTTTATTTATAAACTAGAGAGAATTCATTACTCAATAAGTTACATAATACAGTGGAATTAGGCTAATTCCAATATTCTTGGGTATTTCTAAGGTGACCAGTCGTCCTCCTCTAAGGAGGGCAGTCTTCCTTTCTGAAGTTCTGCCTTCCTTCGATGCTACAAATGTTTTTTTATTATGCATTTATCATATTATAGTGTATTCTGTATTATTATTGCGATGAATTAAATGTTTCTTTTGTTTATGATATTTTTATCTTCAACTTATTTGTGTCCTCCTTTGTGGAGGTTAGAAGATGGTCACATCTTGGTATTTTGAATTTTTTTCTCCGGTTCCTTGAATTTCTTATTTATACAATCTTAAAATATCGTCTATAATTCGGATTTATTTAGTTTAATTCGATTTAAAAATTCAAAAATCGTATTTTTTTTTATAATTAGTTAAATACGTCCGTACCTTGCATCCACCGCGTCTGTTTTATTTTAGGTGGCGATGTATTGTTCAAAAAAAGAAGAAAAAGTATAACTTTTTATAAAAGACTTTGAGCACGTCAGATGTGAATAGCATAGTTTATTTTGCCCTTTTACTGTACAAGTGTTGCATTCTTTTTATTACAGATACTATCTTATTTATTAAAATTATTTTTTAAATTATTGAATTTTTATTTATAATTAGTATTACTTTATTTATCAAAATTGCTTAGTGTTTATTTATTTATTACAGATTACTTATTGTTTAATATTAAAAATAAATCTTTACTGTCATTTTGAACTTAAAAATCGTCGTTTTCTCTTGATGTACTCATTTTAAACCCATTTTTTTCTTCTTCCATAAATCGGATTTACTTTTATCGTGATCCCATCAGCTTCGAATTAGAAAGTTCCACAGTACATAATTTGGGGTATCTCGCTTAAAAAATAAAAAATATTCTTATACTTAAATGAACTTATATCACTTTTTTGCCATATTCTAGGGATGCGTAAACTATTTTCATTTCCGCCCCTCTCACTTTGTGTAAAATTTTTTCGCTGTCCCTCTGGGTGTTACGTCACGACCATGTTTTCTGAAGAAAAGCCTTTTTTTTTATTGTCAAATAACTTTCTTTGAATTTAGTGACCCACAAAAATTTTCTGGTGACCCATGGTTTACGCACCACTGCCATATTAAATATTTGGGGTTCATTCTGCAAATGCTTTTTTTTTTTTTTTTTACCATAAGACTACTAGGAAAATCAATGGGTTATCAGATAAATAAAATTACCATACTTCGTAGCATATTGCTTTCATTACACTTGATTTAACAGAAAGAAGCACAAAAAATTGATTTTCTAAAAAGAATATTACTCTTCTTCCGCATGGAATTTCGCATTAATTTTTCGGGAAAAATAATTGTAGTGACGCAACCGCTGAGATTGTACTTTTCGTATTATTCATGTCCCGCTAGCCTAAATTTTATTTTATGATGATCATTGCAACTCCCTTCGACACAAGCAACTTTAGTTTCAACGAAGGACCAAAATGGCGGCCACCCGCCTCCGATTCGGCGAGCGATCCCTTTCCTCGGTTGTTCCTTTCAGCGGTGATGATGATGCTGATGATCGCCCCCACGAGACAAAAGGAAGAGGGACCCCGCGTGTCACGGCCAGGTGTCGGCCCACTTCAGCCGCCAACCACCCGACTTTAATTTTCTCCAGCCACTTCAAAGTCTATTTTGCGCCACCACACACACCGGGTTTTATAATGACAATAACAACGGACGCTTTTTCCGACCAAAAGACGCTCGGATGCCCGTAAAAAGGGCCTTATAAATTTCTGATTTTCGCCTCGAAAAAGAGACGCGTGTTTGTGATGATCGGGTTTGCGGGAATGGGAAAGCTTTTAAGTGTTAATTAAATTCTTTGTGGCCCCCATGCTCTTTTTTTATCTCTCATCAGCCGAGGCGGAGAGAGAAGTGGACCAAAATAAATTGGATCTATCAAAAGATCCTGCCGACCAGTGGCATATGAATAGAGTGGCTTTGGAAATGAAACGCTTCGGAAGAAGAAAGAGGTTGAATATTATAGGACAGCAGTGTTTTGGTCTTTAATTATTTCTTTGCAAGTTTTTACGTTGTTGAAGTAGCGGCATCAATAACAACCTATTATATGGCGCATCACATTTATGGTAATAAGAGGAATCGTCAAGCTCATCGTCATGAGCCATTTGTAAAGAATGCTTTCTTTTCTATTCATTGCCACGGCATTCGATGAAGATGCTTCGGAATCGATACCTTATAAAATATTTTTCAGTTAATAGTTTCTTTTATCTCGTTTGTTGGTCATTCAATTATTATTCGATTTTGAATTACCGGTCAAAAATTATGCATATAAAGGATCTTCTTTCCTTTATCAAAAATAAAACAACTTATTGTTGTATCAGAATTATTGAGGATAAAAATAATTACTAGTAAATATTAATAAAACAATGAAAACTGAGTATATTATCGAGGATAAAATTATATGGCGCATCATGTATATGATAATAGGGAGATTCTTCAAGCTCATCATGATAAGCTACATGAAAAAAATGCTTTTTTTATTATTCATTGTGACCGTTTTCAATGAAGATGCTGCGAAATCGATACTTAATGAAATATTTTTGGTTACTGGCCATTCAATTATTAATCAATTTTTATTTGATAGTCAAAATGTATGCATGCGAAGGATCTTCTTTCCTTTATGTGTCATCCGGCACCCCGATCATCAGTTGTGTAACTGCAACTTTTGCAGCCCGGGTGAACTTGCATGTCGCTCTTCTTTAACAAATTACATAGGACACATAAGCCTCAAATTAAAAATAATAAATTCCGTTGAAAAATCACTTAATGTAATTCCTTGTTTGACACCCTCGATCTCTGCAGATGGATTGCGAAGTCGTGCGTCCACCATCAGTCATTCTTTCGCATAAGAAGGCGGAATTAGAAGGACAATTTATTGGCAAAAGATGAAATATTCGAATTAATTGCATTAGTTTTTTTATGTACAAAATGATTGAACTAATGTCGTTGCTCTTCTTAATTAAAAATTTGTTTTCCTGAACGTCTGATTTTGTCGCCCCTTTTGAAGTGCCGTCCGGGCGGATCGCCCCCTCCTCCCCTTTAGCTACGTCATTGCTGATCATCAGTGAACACTTCTGATGTGCCTAGTGTCACCAGATAAGGGGAATCGTGATCTCACTACCTTAGAAACTTGCATTGTTAAGGCAAATATACTTCAGCAATATTTTGTAAAAGGGGCAATGTATAGAAACTAAATGAGTAAAACTGACATCATTAAGTAATTATTTCATTATTTTTAAAATTTAATGCAAGAATAAAAATTATAATGTTTTTGGCCTATATAAAACGGCAGTTTTCTCTCTTTTATTTCTATTTGGAAATTTTCTTGAAGTTTTTTTCCTTAATACATCTTTTTTTTTCATGCAATTGTCTGAAAACATTGTACTCATTCTGTTGATGGCATAAATCATTTCACAACTTCTAGATGTAATACTTTTTTATTTTGTATTTATTTTATATATTTTTATTTTATTTTAGAGTGATCTTTCTATAATTCAGTACTTCGCCATTTCGACTCCTCCAGTTGCCCAATATTTTCAAAAGGGCAAGTGGGAGTCGTTAAAGGGAAATCCAGTCACTACATGCCCCCATGTCATGTCAGCGAAGTTGGAGCGACGCAAGCAATAGGCTACTGCTCATATTTTGAATTATATTTCGTTATTTTTATTACATTATAGCATATTTTTCTGTATAATTTTGTGCAATAAACATAGGTTTTACTATTAAAATTCATTTTTTAAAATGAGCCTTCACTAATCCGGCAGTGCACTGGTCTGACACTTGCCGGATTACGGATAGATTGCTATATTTATTAATTTATTTTCAAGAAGATGACGATGATTAAAGAATCTCACCTCTACCCTCTCCTCTTTGAGGTCGACCCTGAGTGCGAGCTCCTCCCTCAGCAGCACATCCGGGTAGTGGGTCTTCTCAAAGGCTGCCTCCAACTGCTCCAGCTGCTCCTCCGTGAATATGGTGCGATGGCGTCTCTTTCTGCGGTGGTGGTTGCCACCTCCCTGGTGTACACCCCCGAGGAACACTGGAGACGAAGACAGATAAGGTGACAGGACGCCTGTGTAACCTGCAGAAGAAGAAAGAACCACTGAATAATGGAACATTTTCAAGAATCTCTGAATAGATGGAACATTTTTTCCCTCAAGAATGTGACTTTTTCCTTCTTAAACATTCCTAAGTTTATCAATCAACCCTTTCCCTGGAACATCCCTGGATACTCGATTACATGGAATACACGTTTAATGACCGCTAATCCAAAAAAAAAATGAAAGAGGGGTCGTGCTGTACTTGAATGGGATGATTCCGGATTGATTTATTTTAACTTGTTTAAAATAAAAAGATTGATTAGTATTGGGACTAAAATTTTCTTTAGTGTCTGACGACGCTTAATCGACTTAGCGGTCATAATGACCGATATTCAGGTTAGAAGGTCAATGTGCTTAAAACTACTGGGTTTATCTTTTAATGTTCTTAACACTGTTGAATTTATCTTTCAATATTCTTAATATAGTTGAATCTATCCCTTAACATTCTTAATATTATTGAATTAATCACTTAAATGAAGAATTTAGTGCTTGAGATGTAGTTGGTGTTGTTTAAGTTATGATGCATTTTTAGAGGAAAAAAATTATAAATAAAGATAGTGAAGAAAATATTATCTGATATGGGTTAAATTCGTGTTGTGCATGTTACACAACAAACGAAAAACCCTCAGAAAGAAGAATTGGTCTCTTCAGATATAATTGCAATAAAAATTCTGATATTCTTGCAATAAAAATTAATTCACCCATAAACATCAATAAATTCTACGTTTATCTGGAAATGTTTCCCTCTCGAAATATCATTTTAAAGGAAGAAGAAAACAAACATTTTAATTCAGTTTACAAATAAAGATATGAGATTGAGTCATAAGATATATAATGATATTAATCAGTTAGCAACAAAGATAAAATTTCATTTCCTTTATATAAGGAAATTTATTGCAAGAAATAAATTCATACGAAAGATCAGAATGTCGCTTCACACTAACTTTTTTTTCATAAGTTAAACACACCTAAAATTCATATCATAGCATAATTATCATTATTCTTAAATTTAACATGTATAAAAGAATTAAGAAGAGTTATACGAGAAGTCTATAGATATTCTCCCATACCTCCAAATCCATAAAATAATTTTTTTCTGAAATGCAGCTACTCAGACTTGACAGGGCAAATCTAACAGAATAATTTCCATTCAGTTTTTAATGTATTTTTGTTATAATATGCTCAATATAAGAAATACTTAATAGAAAACTCTGAACTTAATAAATGAGAAATATGAATTTGGATATCGGAAGAAATCAGCTCGAACGGAAGTGAACTAAATTTCGTCAAGAGAAAATCTTTATAATCAGTATTTTTAAAGATATTTTAAGTGAAACGTATTGGTAATTAACCGATTTGCTACGATAAAATAATAGATTCATTGGTGTTTGTATCGTCAAACTATACGATTTTCTCGATTCATCGTCAGAAGGGGAAAAAAATTTCATCTTCTCACGAATCATTCCAGTTACATTTGCAATCAAAAAATGCATATACAGTAAAATGTTTATACGTTTCTCATTTATGCGTCGTTTCATCACAGTCCCGATTCATTCGTCTTCATAGTAATGATAAAGTACTTCGTTTATGAGCCGCAAAGCTTCAGTTATACGTCGTTTTCCCCTATTCTAAAATGAAATAATTTCCTCCTTTATAGTATGTGAACTGTGGTAAAGATACCTAGATTTCGAAATTATTCACAATTAATTAATTAATAGCAGACAAATCGTCTGGTGCTAATTTAAGCGATGATAAAGCAGTGATTACACCTTTTTTTAAAGAAGCAATGGACTCAATTGGAGAACTTCGAACTTATTTGTTTTGTCAAAAGAATGGTGAAAAGACATTCACTGAACTTAATTCAATTCATAATGGTGTACTTAATATTCACAGACAATCAGCACGTCAGACGACGGTTAAAGAATTTTTTAATTAAACGCCTACCTGAATGCACATAAATCTTATAAGATATGCATAATTAGTACTCAAGATATGCAATGAAGGTACGATGTTTCTCACTTTTATGATAAATGTTTAATTTTAAAATTTCATTGTTGATTTCCGTACTAGGTAGTATTATACTAGTACTATCTTAATAAACTTTAAAATTAACACTTTTAAAAGAATTTGCATTAGTATCATTAAATTTGTAATAATCAAAGTTGCTTAGTAAAATTTCGATTATACGTCATTTTTACGTCGTTTTACGTCAGTCCCTTGAAAGACGCATAAAGGGTGCTTTACTGTAATTTCGAATTGATAATCGTAAATGTAATATATAGACATCAATATTAACACGATTTAATTATGTAACATGTTATAAATCGCATAGATAATGGCCAAACAAAACACATTAAAAAATGAATAAGAAACATTTGAATTTCAATGGTTCCGTAAGCATAGCAAAATCCATAAGATGGAATATTTGTCAATTTAGGGATTAATCAAAACTATGAGAATGAAATTTCACGTGCCATTGAAAATGTTGGATTCCTGATTACTAAAGATGAACCATTTCAAAAGTTTTACTTGTAATTAATTTTTACTTCTTAATAAAAAGAATTCTTAAAATTATTTTTTATTATCATCGCTTTGAGAGCATAATATTAAAAGGACACTTTTATGCAAGCGGTTTCTCATGACTCAATATTGGGCATTTGTAGCTTATTTTATTTCGGACAGTTTTAGTGTCAGTATTAATTTTTTTACTTAATATTAATTTATGTCATACATAAGTGCATGAAAACTTATCATTTTGTAATTCTACCAGCAAGGATTTATAGATGTTATTTACAAATGAAACAGATACTTACAATACACAACACTGACCACCCTTACACTGTAAAAAAAATCCAGTAAAATTTGCGGTTTTAAACTGGCAGCTGGGTTGGCCGTGTAAAACCGTAAAAGATACGAAGTAAATCCGTAGGCACAACGGTTTTTTACCATACAAGAACAAGTTTTTTCCGTAAAAATTATGAGTAGTATGTAGCGTAATATGGTAGGCGGAAGGGGGGAGTTGAGATGTTTTCCTTCTGCACCCGAAGTGACGTCATCGACTGAATTGAGTTGAAATGTGCTGATGTGAACTGAAGCGAGTGACGTCATCTTTCCAACTTAGAAGTTTTCATCATTTCTCGAATTATCTGGAAAGTCAATGAATTAGAAATCTTAATTATTATCAATGAGGAATATTAATTAATCAAGGCTTAATTTAATTTCAATTAATTCAATTAATCTAATTTTTAATTGGACGATTACTTACTTGAAGGATTTCGATACAGAAGGTGACAAAACTTCAAACTCCTCCGAGCCGAGGATCAAACCCGCGTTCAAAGAGTTGGCAGGTAAGCGCTCTAATAACTAGACCACCGGGGACTTCATACAATATGACAAAAATAATCTATTTGAGTTTTAAAGTCACTATAGCTCTGGTGGCGTCACCTAGTGGTGTAAAATCAATTATTGCCAGAACACGTGTATATATAAAGTCGAATCGCAGTTATTCGCACGATGTTCAGAACCATAAAATAATTGCTGAAAAATAAGATCAAGTGTAGAAAATAATCTTAAAATGATTTAAGGAATGGGAAAGTTATCGTACGGAAAGCAACACCGTATGACGAAAAATATAATTTGAACTGACGGTTTTAAACCGTTTATGGTTGGAGCGGAAAACTGTGAAAAACCGTTTTGTCAACAAAACAGATTTAAACCGTCAAATATACAGAAAAAGTCAGAGAGAAAAACGAATATTTTTTACAGTGTAGTTGAGAACTACTGAAGCCTGTAAAAGAAAACTCCTTAAAAGTAAGAAAAAATTATTTATGGAGTAATATCAGCTCTTACATATTCTTAACTCTCCCGTACAGTATTTCCATCAAGCTTCTTCAGTTATTCCCGCAATTTTAAAATATAAAATATTTTATATTAGAATAAATTAATTATCCTTTAATTATTTATATGAACTTTTTTTGTGTCAATCCTTTTTATCAGAATTGTATACATTATCTAAAAAACAAAGAATATATCTTTTTTTATAATTTTTTTGCCCTTTGAAATAAAAATCAACACGGAAATTAATGTTGTTTCACATACCATCTTGGTTTTAACATTAGAATTATTATTGAAATCTTTTTTAAAACTTTTATTTATATTCTTTACACTTATAATTCTTAGCTTTTCTACTGAATTCTCACAAGACAGCATGTATCAGCTAGTCAAGTTTGATCGAATTTTAAAAAACGCACAGATTTTAAAAAGGAGGATGTGCGAAGAAAATTAAACTATGTCTCAAACTTAATTTTGGTTAATGTTTTTAAAACTGCTCATTATTTTAAGTGCAATATTTTTAATTGCCTTTTGATTAAAATACCAATTTGAGCTAAATTTCCATTTTTATTTACCACTGCATTACAATCTCGATTGAACAGGTTTCGGATTTAACGGACAAATAATTTTTTTTTTTTCGCCCTTACCTTAAAAGTTGTAAGGAGTTTTTTTTTATTAATATCGTAGGTATCAATATTTTATAAATACAATATAGTGCACGATTTCAAAACTAATATGGTATTTTAAATATTATTTAAAAGGCGGCTTATGATTAAGTGGACTTTCGAATTTGATGATTCCTTCTCACTTCAATTAGTCCGTTAAATCGAAGTTTTGCAGAACTCTCAAACTCTTTATTATTCGTTTAATGCATGGCACATCAGCAGTCAACTCCCGGTTTAAAATCTAACGAATCTGTCCCTTTTCCCCCTTTGATTTTTTTTTAACTCTGAATCAATCAGATTTTCCGAACTTCATTTCGGGAAGCTCTAGATATTCGGGGCGAGGGAGGGGTCAACCCAGGACAAAGAGTGAAAACCAGGACTGTCCGTGTTCATTCGACTTGCCTAGTCACTCTACAATGACACTAATATAATGGAAGATTAAGTATAACAGAAATTAATGATATTCAAAGAAACTACTCAGTTGAGTATTGTAGTTTCATTATGCATTAAAACTGGGTGGCAATATTCTATAAAAGAAGGAAAGTGAATTTCTTCAGAAACCAATTTTTAAGTTTAGTTAATAATTTCTTTATCTGAACTACTTACTTTGTAGACAAAAAAAAATGGAAGCTCTGATACATTTAATTCGAATGCGGAACAAATTCGGCACGTTTTCTCAATTACAAACACAAAGTTATCTATTGGACAAAATTCTGCTGCTGTTATCTGTTGAACAAAATTTTTTAAGCGATTGAATCTTATTGCAGAATGTTGGTTTTTCAATTGAATAGCACGAAAGTATATGAATATTAACAAACACTTACAAAAATGTTTTTAAAAAATAAGAAGAAAGAGATTTTAAAAAATAGTTTCCTTGAAATCTTTCAATGCTATATCACGTTATATTCTTTTACTTAATTATTTATCTTTTTTATCTCTATATTTGTTTATTAGTTATTCTACCTGCTATAAGCATTTTTTGTGATTAAATTCTAGATTACAGACATCTGTAATAAAATAAGTAATTTTAATCTGTATCATTTGCCAACTCTTATTGCCACCCTTTATAATACGGACGAGCTCCTTTTGTAAGTGCTGTCCTCTCTCTAAAAGTGTACAATAAATAATGTTACAAATATTTTTATCATGCGTGTTTATAATGTATTATTGTTGCAATGAATAAAATGCTTCTTTTATTTACGACATTTTGATATTTTTAATTTATTTGTATCTTCCGTTTCATTGGAAAAAAGTTGGTCACCTCATTTATAAGCTTTATCATGAACCAGTGAGAAAGGCAACTTTAAAATGATCACTAAAAGTGTTTCAAATCAAGATTCTTGCTACTTATTATATCAACAATATAAATAAAATTTTAAAAAATAATAACACTTCACTTAGCAAGTTCGAAAATTATTCGTTCTGTTCATATTGATGTTCTCTACTCCCTCTTGAGAGTTTTTAGGCACTCTTTGCGATCACCTGCGATATGTTTCTGAATAAAATAGAAAAGAACATGTCGGTAATTATTCAAGGATAAATAATGAAAACGTTTCTATTACCAATAGCATACAGACGTGAGTCGAGGAAGAATTAAGCAACTCTGGGCTCAAGACTTCGAGGATGCCGTAAAGACCAATGGACGAGTTTTCTATTTTGTTTATTTGCGGTAAAGTAGGTTTTCCGCCGGACCCATCAACTTCCGGTGATAATGTTGAGTCAATGGGAGTCTTCAAAATTTCAACACTATGTTTGAAGATATTAATTAATGTTTAAAGTGGAGTTTTCTAATGTTATGCCTTAAGAATACATTGAAAATACTAAATTTAATGTTCCTATTGTTTGTAACGTTCAATTTTTACTCAAAATAAGAGTCTAATTTTGTGGAAAGGTTGCCATAATTATTCTTTATCGTTCTTTTTGGCAACTTCGGTGGTTAAATTTTTAACCACTCGATTTAGATAATCACTGACGGTTAAATTTTTAACCAAACGATTTAGCTAATTCCAATAATTCTATTTAGAATTTAAATGCTTTAAGAGCTTTTATTAACCGATTTTAAAAGAAAGGATAATACAAACTCAAAGAACACGGATTTCAACTCTTTATGTACTAAAGAAAGAACTGATTCGAACTTGGCGCTTGATACAGTTTCCAAATGGATTTGGCGATTGCTTAAATCGGAGGGTTACCGGAAAACGGTCTGTGAATCCAAAATAAACAAAACAGAAAACTCGTCGTAAGCAGTACCTCATTTCACTTTTTAAAGCCAAATATGAGGTCGAAAAATAATAAACTGGCCCGGGCGCCATTTACCAACGTTACGCCAATTAATTTTACTATTGTTAAAAAAGGATTTTGGAGTCATATTTCAGAATTAAAGCATTTCGCCTAAACATCGGGATTTCCCTCCCCCTCCCCTTTCATAAGAGAGTTTAATGCTCGCTAGGTAATTAAGGAGCTATTACAAAATTTTTATAGGGAATCGAACAATGACATTAATTTTCTTACTTAAGCATACATTAGTTACTCCGATGTTATTGTCACTTCGATTGGTTACGCAAAATTTGCACAAGCTTTGCTTGGCCTGTTCTGCCTTTAGAGAGATAACAAAGGAAACGTTAAAACGTCTGTTAGTTACTTAGTCCTCCTTATCCTTTCATAATGTCTAACAGATGACGAGAATAACTTTGATCCACATATAAGTCATTACTTTGTCTAGTTACTCAGAGATTAAATAATTCACCCCCTTCTCAATACCGAAATAGTTTTAGTTTTTACATTTGTACGGCTCAAACTTTTGATTGCCATGGCAACAGTCGCACTTTTTCGCCGAAAAGGATTGCGTGGATTATATTCGTCATCAGTTTAAGCTGCCTGGATTTCTATCTACAATTTTTTCATTGGATCACTTGTTGCTAATGTCACAAGGTCGTACAATAATATAGTTTTCTTGAATATATACAAAGTACTCAGTATAATCAAGACGAATTACTGCAAAAACTCATTCACTTAATTTTTTTTCCATATTCTATCTTAAAATAGTAATTTTTATGGATACATGCACTTTATGTGCGTGTTATAATAGAGTCATTTCATGCTGTTATGTGACACCCGTCCAGTCTGAAATGCGATGTTCTTTATGTAGAAGAATAGTAGAAGTCAATGTATATAGAAAGACAATACGTAGTTAGATGCCACGGGCAGAGACGTTTGCCACGTGACTAGGACGTCGCGTCGTAAGTATTAACCTTATCGAAACTCCAAACGGATTTTTGAAGAGAAGAATAGTGTTTATCGATTAACATGTTTATATCTTACGAAGTTTAAACCTGAAGTGGAAGATTTCATCTCTTTTTTTTTTCCCCTTCTTCTCTGATTCACTTTAGATATATTTAAATACAGCAGAAATTATGTCTGTCGTATTGTTCCATTTGAAATCGTTTAAAATTTCATTCGGTCTTCATTATTTAACATTTTACCTGATTTTTAGGAATCAATCTTTTTTACTCCTAAAATTTTTCCCCCGAAAATATCGATTTATTTGGTACTGTAACTTCAATTTGAAATCATTTCGTTGAATGGCTTTAATTCGAAGTATCTAATGTCACCAATCAACTATTTTAAACAGGATACAATGATTTTAATACTTCAGGATTACTGAATTATAACTTCATTTTAGTGAGCGAACCAGCTGGTTGTTTTTACTCAGTTTGAATTCTAATAGCATCGTTTTCTGTAAACTTTATGGTTTCATTGTCGTTTTTTTTTTAAAAACAAAACGTATCTTCAGTTAATGTCATTGTCGCGAAGAAACATAAGCGGGCAAAATCAATAATAATCATATATATATATTGTATTGATTTTGTTTTCAAAAATTTATTTTATGTCATTGTGGGCTTTTTAAAAATTTTTGTTGAAATTCATGATACCACGGGCAACGCTGTGTGGGTACTGATAGTTTCTAATAAAAAAAGATGCATTAAATTCGGAGTTTTATATATTTGTTTAGTAGAAGTCTTCAGCGAACAGCTTCCTAGCCATGAATATCGATTGTGTTTGATTTCAATTGAATCTCTTATGTATAATTTGATATTCGTGGTTCCCTTAACAAAGTATAATTTTAAATTTCAAATTGTGATAGATATTTAAACCTTGTTTTTTTTAGTAGTGTTGCACCTGCTCAACTGATTGTCTGTTTGAATGTCCCTAATGTAGTCAAGTACTTGTCATCATCTAGCATCTTATTGCACGTTGTAAGCGCCAACTTCACTTTCTATTCTTCAAATTAAATATGTTTTTAATTCCAACATTAAAACAGCAAGGCGCATTTCGCATCCAACAGCGTGTTACCTAAATTAAAAATACCGATAAAAAGAATTAAAGATTAGCAGCCATAATCTTTGAGCTTACTTCCTAATTTACTTAATATCTTAAAGGATTTCATTTACATATTTCAGAAAGAAATTGATGCATAAAAATAGAAAGTAAAATTCATTACAATATTACCAAAGAATATTATATATATATATATGAAAACTATAAGTAGAGTCTTCATTCCTTAGCATTCAACAATGAAAGAGAAACACGCAATTAAATATTTGTATAAACAATGAAAACGGTTTAAATTTCATTGCAACAATGAAAAGTATTGTTGCACATTATATACATAAAAATATTTTTGAAAATTTATTTAAAATTAAAGAAAAAATTGGACGAAAATTATAATGATATCTTTGAAAAGACAATTTTTTAAATTTCAAGGTGGTGTACAAATTATTTTTATTTTCGAAAGCTGCAGTTTTGATGTAAAGACCTTATACCGAATTTCTCTCACTTAGATTGTTGCCTTTTTGAGTTATCATGGTCACATATGCACTGATTGACAGACATAATTCCTAAAACGCCGTTTTTTGGATTTAGGAACCGTTGAAATTTCTAGGAATTTTAGGAGAGGTACGATTATGGTAATTTTTTAAGCATATTTTGTGTATACAACAAAGTTAATCCATTGTATGCCAAAACTCTATTATTTCACTTTTTCAAAAAAAATTACATTAATATGGTTAATATGGTAATAGGAATTAAATATGAAAAAAAAAACGTTATTTCTTATTTTTTTTAATTAAACTGATTAATTAACTTTTAATTATAATTAATTATCTTTTTCAATTAGAAAATAACTTTTATTGGATTTGTGCCGTTTATAGCATTTAGCTCAACATTCAAATGCTGCAATGAAAGCTAAAAATACACCCTTTAGGTGAAAATAAAAAGAAAACACAAGTCTCAAAATTAAAATGTTTATTCCAAAAAACAACTTCATTCTCTCATTTAACATTCCATAAAAGTTTTTTAACAACAAATTTTCTTGTTGCCAATTTAACAAAAATAAATTTAGAATAAAAACAAAATCTTTTGCTATTGATTTTAAATTAAATATTAACGAAAACAAAGATAATATTTATATAGATGACTTAACAAAAACATCTGAAAACTAAATTATATAGATGTCTTAAGAAAATCGTCTGCCATTAAAACTATATTAAATTGCAATGAAATACAACACAACTACATACAAATAAAAAATACTATTTTAAACTTACGAAAACAAAGCCGAGCATTCTGATTGTTTGTTATTTGAAAGAAATGACGTAATAAATTGGCGAAATCACTCCAGTAATCCTCATAATACCTTATTTTGTAATAAAATCTCCGTTATTTCCGTTAATTTATTCCGTTTATTTCGCAATATCTCTTGAAAATTAAGTGTGCTGGGGGCAGGAGACCCCTGATGACATATCTAGACGTCATATTCTTCAATATAAAATAAAAAATTGTTGAAATGTGTCAGGCAGTTGTGGCTTGCGAACTGTCTGAAGGCTTTTTCCTCCCATCGGAAGAACGTACGTTAGAGAAAAGTTTTTTCGATTTCGTTAGAAAATGGGGGATTGTGGGGGGGCAGGTGACCTTTGATGAAATATCTAAACGTCATAAGCTTTCATATGAAATAAAAGTTGTCGAAATCGGTCGGGTGGTTGGGACTGGCGAACTGTCTGAAGGTTTTTTTTCTCATAGCTAATGTATAGTGGAGCAGTGTTTTTTCGATTTTGTTTAAAAATGGAGGGTGATGTGGGGCAGTCGGCCCTTGATTGCAAATCTAGACGTCATAAGCTTTCATATAAAATAAAAATTATCGAAATAGGTAAGGTGGTTGGGGCTGGGGGATTTCTACAAGGTTTTCCCCCATAGACAATGTACAGAGGAGAAGTGTTTTTTCGATTTAGTTCGAAAATGGGGGGAGGGGGGTGTAGGGCAGGTGACCCTTGATGACATATCTAGACGTGATGAGCTTTCTTATGAAATAAAAAAATTCGAAATCGGTTGAGTGGTTGAGGCTGGCGAACTCGGTGAAGATTTTTACCACATTATTTTAAATATATAGATATCACTATGAGTTTATTTCTAAAAGTTGTCATGATTTTTTGTAATATTTGTTAATTTACGATTAAGTTGGAACTTATTATTTGATATATTCGTTTTATAATATTAACAATGGAGATAAAATTGTTTTTATATAGTGTAAAAATATAGCATTTACCTAGGATTAATATTATAGGAATTATCACATTAAAAAAATTAGTCGCATTTCTATTCAAAATAATCCTTTCATTTTGAAGAAATTTAAGAAAGAATTTAAGAAAATTATTTTGTTTTTGTTACTATATTTTACAATTATATGAATTTTAGTTCAAAGATACAAAAAAAAAAAATTAGATGAATGCACTTAAAATTAACTGCCCCAAACGAATTTCAATATATATTTCAAGGTTGCAAATACATTTATAGAGAGTTTATAAACTTCTTCAATTTAAATAGTCAAAAATAGTTCCTAAACCATCTTCATTCTCATTAAAATTTTTACAAATGAACAGATCTAACTGTAGTTTTTGTTATAATTATTGATGCTCCTTTCATTTTCCTATTTTGTTCTCCTATTTATATACAAAATGGCATTTACAGATGAGTTCTTACAATATATTTTGTTGCTAAAATGGCGTAACGAGTTAATAAAGTTTAAGAAGCCTTGGCTAGGAACATCAAATAAAAATAAGAATTTTAATTCATCAGCATTAATTTCACTATAACTTTTAAAAAATAACATTGAAACAACATGAGGAGTAATCGTAATTAATCAGCCGGAATTTCATTCTTCGGATTTCCATATCACACTAAAGCGAAACGTTCTGATCCCCAACCAGATCTGATAAGAATCGAACCTAGATAAGCATCAGAATTTCACTGGAATAAAGACTCAACAAATCTATCCTCCAGTCATAAAGCCGAGGCTCAAACACAAGACAAAGACGGAATTAGCTCATCGTTAGGTTCACTTCCTATTTACAATTACAAGAATATAAGAATTTGTATATTTAAATGCCTTGAAAAGTAGTTTTGTAATAAGATTAAAATTGTAATAATATTTTTTTAGTCGTCTCTGCCGTTTAAAAATTTCCTCTATAGTGTGCTGCATTTTTATTTTTCCCTCCAATAGAGTAATCATCAAACTTGACTTTATTATTACTGGTTTTCATAAAAGGGTTTAAATATATTTTTATAAACACAGAAATTTTGTGATATTTTATTTTGATTTGAAGCATTTTATTATAATTGTTTATCAGATAAAAATAATATGGTATTATATACTAATTAATAAGTTTAGTTTAGTTTACCTCCCGTTTCTGAGTGACGCTTAAGCTATTTTGGGTTAGGCCTTATAACTTTTAACCGTGGTCAGAAGACAAGGACGACATCTGGGCCGGTACACCCTCTTCAAAATTTCACCCTACACCAGCGTTAGAGCGTTTAACCATCGACATAATTAACATGTTAGCGCCACGACTCGAACCATGATTCGAACCATGTATCTATATACACAGCGGATCTTCTGTGGAATCGAGTCTTCCTGCATTCCCGAAGGCAAGACTCTACTACAAAGACACCACTGCCCCCAATGATTAATAAGAGAGCTATTTGAGTATTTTTTAATGTTTCCAACTTCATTCTCATGAGAAACACAATTTCCTTTTTAATGTTTTTTTTATGTGTTTATTCATCATACATACTAAAGAACCAACTAAGAGTTATTAATTAAAAGCAAAATTGAGAACATTCGTACAGCTGCTTTTCTGTGAGATTGTTTTCCATCAGCTCGTATTCCATTCCCTCGGTATAAAGTTGAAATCCAAGTTAGGCTTTCGAAATAATATCGATGCTAGTTGAAAACAATATAAATGAAAAGAGAAATTTCCTTTAGTTTTTTTAGCAGCCAAAGTAATACATAGGTATACTTCTGCTGCAGTCAATACATTTAAAATTACACCTAACCCTTTATGGAGTCCATAATTTTCAAGATTTTTTTATTCAAGAAAACCATATAAAAATAAGTGTATGAACAATATATGTATTCATTTTTAATTTTTTTTTTAGCTTGAAATTAAGAGAATTTAATTTTTCAGAAAAACCAACAATCAGGGTTATTGTGACAACCATCTATCTCCAATTACATTATAAATAGTCTGTTATTGCCATATGGTATGTAAAATAAGAAATAAAATTTTTCCCGGGTATAAGAAATGGATTGTTTTTAATCTTTTTGATGCGTTACTTTTGAAAACTCCAGCCCGGAAATAACACGGGCACGAGAAATTGAATGCGGAATCTCACCCCGTGATTTTGACGGGAGGGAGACGGAAGGGGTTAAACAACACAGATCAAGTAAATGTACTCAGAATAATAAATTCTATCTTCATTTATAAGGAAAAGTAATTTATAAGCAATATGAACACTTTAACCCTCCAGCAGTTGCGCGTATGTACAAGGTACTTATATTGTGCATCGTATTATATATTTATATCGTGTTGTTTTAAAAAAATAAATGCAACTTTTATTTGTGTAATCTGCATTTATTAGCTCCATGCTAAACAAAGAAAATATAAATAAAAATTGCACTTAAATTTATAAAAGAACGATTAAGTATGTAATGCGATGCCCATTATAAGTATATCTATTATAGCACATTGCAAGTATATACGCGCGACTACTGGAGGGTTAAATTAGAGTAGAAAATATAAAATTTGAAGTATCTATGATTTGATTCGGACCATATTTTCGTCTTATCTAGATTTTAATATCCCATAGTAAATCTGAAATCCTTAGCTGAATAAAAAAAATTAGTGTAATTTGCGATAATTATTTTATTAAAAAGCAGAATGCACTAGATTCTAAAAAGTTTGAAAAAATGTTCCTTTATTAATGATTTTTAAATTAATCGGGAAAAAGCAGTAATATCTAAGATACACGAGTAACATGGCTATGCTGCTGTTTACACAGGTCTGCAACCAAAACACTGCATAGGATTTTTTGACTATTTCTTATAGATTTTTACTCACTGAAAAAGGGAAAAATATTTAAAAAATTCCATCACGTCAAGTTTTCTTGCAAAACTCATGTTTTTAGTTTAATTAAGCGTAAAATTTCTCTTTTTAACCTGAAATCTGGTATCATATTCTTGAGTCAAAAAACTATTTCCAATAATGATTTTATATATTAATTCCATATTTCTGAGAGTTACACCCACCTTCAAGTTTGGATGATATCCACAGTGATTCTGAGGATGAAGATACATTACCTCACCAGGACGAATCTAGGGCAGATTTTTCTGTTGATGAATTCCCCCAACCATTTTCTCAGAGCGAGATTAATGATGTAGGTCGAGATTTAGGCCTTTCAAAAGATGGAGCTGAATTGCTAGGGTCAAGACTGAAAAATAAAACTCTGCTGACACCTGGAACTTCATTCTCCTGGTGCAGGCACCCAGAGAAAGAGTTCACTCAGTTTTTCTCCAAAGAGGGAAATCTCGTTTTTTGTAATGATGTTCAAGGGCTAAAGGAGTGCTTTGACATAGAATATGATCCATCTGAGTGGCGTCTATTCATAGATTCGTCTAAAACAAGCCTCATAATGGTAATTCATTTCCATCGCTTCCTTTAGGACACTTGGTGCATTTGGAAGAAAACTATAATGATTTGTCTATGATTCATGAGAAAATCAACTATCAAGAACATCGTTGGATGGTTTGTGGAGACTTCAAAATGCTAACCATGTTGTTGGGTCGGCAGGCAGGTTACATAACATATCCCTGCTTCCTATGCTTGTGGGACAGTCAAGCCAGATACCTCCATTGGACCAAAATTGACTGATCACTTCCAGGTGCATTAACACCCGGCGGAAAAAATGCCATAAATATAACCTTGGTTCCATCTGAAAATATTTTATTACCACCTCTTCATATAAAATTAGGGCTTATGAAGCAGTTTATTAACTCAGTGCCTAAAGATGGGGAATGCTTCAGATATCTGTGTTCCAAGTTCCCAAAATTGTCAGAAGCCAAGTTGAAAGAGGAAGTTTTTACTGTCCCCAACATACGAAAACTGCTATCCGATTCCCTCTTTTCAGAAACAATGGGGGGCAAAGAAAAAGAAGCTTGGGACTCTTTTAAGGATATAGTGCACAGGTTTTTGGAGAATACTAAAGACCCTCTCTACCAGTGGCGGATTTCTGCATAGGTGTTAGAGGCGACAGCCTCGTGCCTCGATACTCTAGGGGACCTCAAAATCTATGCAAGAAACATCATAGCGCTAAGTCGACGGCGAATTTATGACATTGCCGCCTTATTTATAGTATAATCCTCTCCTCGCTGAAAGGTTTCTCCCTCTTTGCTTTAAAATAATTATTGACTGAATGAAAACAGCCAAACGAAACGTTTGGGGGGGGGGGAAGAAATTAAGTCCTAGTGTGACTAATGTGTATCATTATTGATAAATTAACCTGTTAATCACACAGGAATATGCTCTATAGAAAACGAGATATGCAGAAGACGACATTCTTTTGATGATACGTCCATTGGACCCAAGACACTACGTTCTGTAAATTGATTTCACAGGTGTAGAACTGCGCAGGGTAAAATAAATAACTAACTGCTTAGAGGCGCCGCAAATTTTGGGGCCATATGCATCGTAATACTTTTTTTTCTTGCATTATCAAGGTAATTTAATTTAGTGCTTTCATTTAATTTTAAGAACCGAGTACTCGAGTTGAATTTATATAAAATCAAGTATCGCTTAAATTTCAGGACTTCATTCTTAGGATTTTTTTTTCCATGTTTTCAAATTCGCTTGCAGATTCAGTGTGGTCCAGTTTCTTTAGCAGTTATCTGTCTGTCTCAACAGTCCTGGCAAACTTTGTATTACAGTATTTAGATTGTTCAAAAAAGTTGTCATTTTTTTTTACTACTTTAAAAAAAATTACTTACTAAATTAAGATTTTGCATTTTTTTTATTTGCAGGATACTAACACCAACTCTACTGAATGTGATCCACATTTAAATATTTTGTTATTTCAGTTTGTCTTAATATTTGTAACTTCAAAACAGCTTGTATAGCGATTAAATCGATTCTAACAGTAATATTAAATTTTATGAAATTTGAATATCCTGGAAAACCTTGTATACTTATAAATTAAATACATTACTTAGATTGCAGTTCGTCGATAACTATTCGAAGATTCAAATTAAAAAAATATCAATTGTAGAAAAACCCTCATCATCATTTGGATTTTCTTAGAGTGCAACTAAAATTCATATCGCTGCAATACAGGTATCTTCCTGAATCTTAACGGTATTCAACTGGAATTTTTTTATAAGCTGTCGTATATATCTGCCTTTGAAGTTATGAAAGAAAAATTAGGCTACGTTTCGCACATGCGTAGTAAAAAATTATTTACTACAAATACTCATATTTCCTCTAATATTCAAAGTATTTACTTCAAATTTTATTACAATACTTCGCCAACATATTATCATGAATTCTGTAAGTTTCGTATAAATTTGGCTGAAAACTCTGTATGTTATAAGAAAACAACGTGTGGGAAAATTTGGGAATTTTTTAAGAAAACCTTTATAGCTTCCTGAATATTCGTGCTTTTTTTATTTTACACAAATGCATGTAAATATTGCGCTTATCAAGCGAAACCAATGGTGAAAGTTGCAACTCATTATCAGCTTTCTATAAAATGGGATGAGTCCAAAATCATTTTCTACATCAATTTCTGGTCAGTCCCCTAAAGGTCATCGTGACCGAATCTTCCCTGTAAACTGTGAGTTGAATCCTCTTCTTTACATGGTCGAAGTTCTAGGAAAATCCTTTCAACCTTTCGGGAGATGTTTGAAAAAATGTGCAAATTCAAAAGTGTTCACATTATTCTGTCACCCATCTATACTTTTGATTAGTTATATTATTTTTGAAAGTCATTGCTTTATTTTACGATTCACATTTTCATTTATTAACAAGAGAAAAGGAACGATGAAAAGGATTTTAATTATTTACTTTGCAGAGCTTAAACTAGATAACACATTTTTTTTTTTTTTTGAAAAATTATCTTAATTCATCTCAAAGTGCTGTTTTTATAAAAAATTCGGGGAAGATAATTTTATTATTTCCCTCTTTTTTGCCTGTACTGTTATTAGATTATACAATTCTGCCCTTTAGAACAAAGAGTTGATACTGTTCATCCGAGCTCGAAATTTAGAAGAAATATAAAATGGTTCTCAGTTTATGGTAAAATTTATTATAGTTCATAAATATAAATTGTTGATTTATGAGTTCATTTCTCCTTTTTAACTGAATAAGTTTCCTTTATTAAACGTAAGAAAATTTTAAAAAATATTTATTAAAAACAATTTTGAAATGCAGTTTCCTATTTAATATAAAATTTCAGTGTCTGAACACTTATGTCCAACCCATCTAGATAGACGCAAAAATCGAAACAAATAACTTCTTCTTAAATGTTGTATATTATCAAACGAAAAACAGCTCAGTTTGGAGTAAAATGAAAAATTTAAAGGGATGGGTATTTTAATATCTTTATCTATTTTATATATGCATATAATTAGGGTTGCCATACGTCCCGTATGTACGGGACTGTCACAGTATTTCACTATTCAGTCACATATTGCTATTTGTCCCGTTTTTTCTCTAAACTCTGCCGGAAAGAAATAGAACGTAATACTGCATATTTATAGGTAAGAAACACCGATATTGGCAACACTGAGATTCTATTCAACCAGTTTGTATATCTAAAAGATTATTTAGAGAAAAATAATACCAACCAAAACTACGAAGCAATTATGAAATTGAGTTTGCAAGAGAAATGACTGAAGTTTTTTGCAGATACAAAGTATGGGAAGTCATGTTTTATAAAGCTCTGCGAATACGTATTTGCCTTTCCAGCCAACAATGCTAATATGGGGAGAATGTTTTCCCTAATATCAGCTCAGTGGTCGGAAGGAAGAAACTGGTTATCAGCGGAGACAACTAAAGCAATTTTGATTTGTCATTATAATTGAAAAATGATTTGCGCCCAATTTTATAATTATGTGAAAGAATAAAATGATACAATTAAGTAAGCAAAATAAACTTTAAAATATGACTGGGCTAAAAAGGATTGCCTTGCATCTTTTTTATTATTCTAAGTGATCATTTTATTAGATTGCTTGAGCTTTATTGCTTTTTTTATCAGAGTAAAATAAACCATTACCTACCCACTTTTTTCATGTTTTATTTATTTAGCACTTGGATGTCCCGTATCAATAACTGGAAATTATGACAGCCCTACGTATAACGTTATGAAAAATAACATATCATATATACTTTTCCAAGAATAAAGTATATTCTTTGTAAAAATGAGGGAAATAAATGTTAGAAATCAGATAAACAACAATACAAAAATTGGTTTCAAATTGAATAAGGAGGATAAACATAGACCTAGAATTAAAAGCATAAGTAAGTTATTTTACATTACACATTTGCATCACCAATAGAGGTTTTTTTTTTTTTTTTTTTGGAGGGGGCCTCAAAATAATTTTGCGCCTCGGGCCTCATATTGTCAAAATCCGCCACTGCTCTCTACAAAACCATTGCACAACGCATGTTGACAGCGTATGAAGCTCAAGAATGCAAGATTAGCTTAAAAGTTTATTTCTTACACTCCTATATTGACTGTTTTCCAGAAAACTTAGGTACCTATAGTGAAGAGCAGGGTGAAAGATTTTACCAGGATGTCCGTGATATCGAGAGACGATACCAAGGACGATGGGACGTCAACATGCTAGCTTATTACTGTTGAATGATCTGGCAGGAAACAGAAGATGGTAAGCGAAAGCGTGTTCGGAGGAGCGTCAAAGAGAAGAAGAAAAGGTTTCACAGATAAAAAGAGTAAACGTATAGTGTTAAATATATCATGAAGGAATATTGTTTTGTTTCTTTTCTCCAATTATAAGAAAAATTATGCATAGTTAATTGTAATAAAATATTGATTTTATCATCGGAGTTGTGCTTTTTTTTAATTTAAACTCCCCATGTTTTGCAAAAAACTGTACGTGATGGAAGGAAATGCAGGTCATTTTTGGATTAAGCACCCTGAAAAACATAAAATTTACCAAAAACATTCCATGCAGCTGAAAAAAAAATTTTTTTTGCAGACCTGTGTTATCAAACTACATGAACTTAACAATCATGAAAATTGTGGTAAAATTGAAAATAGTGTGGTGTGCACTTCTTCATTGTAAAATCCACGTGTAAATTACATATAGCTTGTTGACCTGAATTTCAGTTTTTGAGATACAGATTTTGTATCTTATATTGAAAATATAATTTACTATTCCTACCTTAATTTTATTCCACAATTGGGATTTAAGCTGTAAAATTTTCTTCTTTTATAGCCGAACGAAAGTATTAAATGTAATTTTTCCCCTACAGAATGTAAACTATAATGTGAACAAAAAGTTTAGAAACAGAACGCTTGATGTATCTCAACTTTTTTTCCTTTTCTGTCGGCAGAAGATTTTCTTAAGCTTTTTAAGGTGATAATCAATCGAGTTTTAGTAGGATTGAGCAATATTAAAATACACAAATAGTACAAAACAATGACGTTTAACACTTTGATCGCCATATGAATCAAATACGACTCATAATTAAATTCTAATTAAATGACACCTTCTCTACTGTAGTAAAGAGATCTCAGAGAAGGGGTCATCTAATTAGAGAGATGGTTCGAATGTCAGGCGAAAATCATAGCAACGAAAGTATCTTACAGTATTGACATATTCTTTCTTAGATTAGAATAATCCTCTTAAACGTTTTGACCATGATATCGTAAATAGATTTATACTTTAGATAACTTTGTTACATTTTTAACCATTTACATTATGTTACATTTTTAATCATTTA
>BGPR01017097.1:4644-33241 GCA_013235015.1 Araneus ventricosus
CCCACACACCTCCTGCAGAGCGAAGGAGTCGCAAATGACTTGTCCGATACAATTGCTTCGGACTTTCCCCTCGAATCGGAGAGGAAATTGGACGTCTTTGGCCCGGTGCACACCAGCCGACTTGTGTCGTTGAAAGTCATTAGCGACAACCCTCCGGAATCGTAGTACGACCTGAGATACATTGAAAGCAATGGCGTGGTGCACATGCGGACTGAGCTACGGAAAAGCAATAAAACAACAATGGTAATCGGTTCGTTTCCTAGAATTCTCCACAGGCGGTGTCCGACCAATTCAGTACTTACACAACGATTCACTCACTCCGAGAAGAAACGACGCGATGGATGTATATAGAAGAAAGCGTGTTGTACTTGCGTACCTAGTATACAAGAAATATATTTTAAAAAAATGGACGATATTGAGTACATCCATTTGTGGATTCTAGATTTAGTAGGGGGTAGTTTTACACATCATTTTGGAGATTTACGAGAAAACCCTGACAAGTTTTTTAATTATTTCCGGATGAGTGTCCAATCACTTGACGAGCTCGAGGCAAAAATTACTCGTAAGATTCAGAACCAAAATACAAGGATGGTACTTTCTATACCTCCTCTAGAAATGTTAGCTGTAACTATAAAGTAAGCGAAATTCTTATTCAGAATTTAATAGGAACGACAAAACTAAAGATAAAATAACATTTTATGTATATGTGAACATTGTTCATAATTAATAAAAAATAACTATTTAATTTTGATTGTCACAAAACCTCCAATAAAAACTTTCTTATGTTTCATAGCATTTGTGAGCCCAATTTGAAGAAAATCTATTTAGTAGCTTGGATTTTTATAACGTACAAAGTATTTAAGGGTTTTACTTTTATTTTATTCTTATTCTTCTAGTAATTTTTAAATTTTGCTTTCAAGATAAATGTGTGCAAATCAACAAAAAATTCAGGCAATTATATCAAGAAACAACGTCTGCTACTCTGCGGGAGACCAACGGCATCCAGCGACGACCATACGTTTGACCTACGGGTCTATTCAGCAGAGTCGAGGAAAATCAACTGAAAGATAAGTGAACCCTTTTTTTATCTGATCGGACAATGATGCATTTTTGCATAATTAGCCCGTAAACACACTCGAACTGGAATGTTATGATAAAGCAGAACTAGCATGGAAATTTCAGATTCTTTGTTTCTAGAATACACTCTTTAGTGTTTTTTTTTAATGGTGAATAATGTTAGCGGCATTTTATTGTGTTTAACCTTTTTAATCTTTTAAGTGCTGAATGCCATGGTATCCAAATTTTGTGTATTATAGGGACCCCAGTCCAGATGTTATTAGGTATAGTCAATTGTATGAATACATATTAATCAAGATATATTAATGTTAAAATAAAATAGGATTTTATGTTCTAACCTAGGTGTGTTCATTTCATGTGTATGTATCTCTTAGTCATAACTGTCGAAAGAAAAAAGAACCTGGTTAAATTTGGGATGATCGTAATTCTGTGTGTGGTGTTCAGTTTGTTCGATTTTACGGCCACGACTATCTACTTTAAAAATTAATTCAAATTTCTGCAACACCACAACATTTAATAAAGAAGATCGCAATTCTAATCCAAGCTTTACTGAAGTTTCAAATTTTATACATTAAGGATAAGGTGAATTGCAAGAAAAAGCAAAAAGCAGCAAGAATTGATCAGAATAACAGCGATTATGTTACATTTTCCGAGTTCAAACAAATTTTGACATTTTGCTTAATTGTAAAATAATGAATCCAGCCCGCAACATACTATTTCCTTCTCACACTTTTAAATGTGGTATAAATTACTTCATGTAAGCCTTTTCTCATATTTCTCGATTTTTTGATATTTTGAAAAGTTAGTTTCTTGTTTATACGAACCATTTTCATTTGGTTTCATTATTTTTACTTCTGACATTACTTTAAATATTTAATAACGAAGGTCGCTTTTTTAATCCAAGCCTTACCGAAGTTTAATACATTGAGGACAAGGACAATAGTAAGAAACAGCTAGAAGTAGTAGCAAAAAAGTGATCAGAATAACCGCAATTAAGTTATGTAACGCACGAAAAAAAAAGTGATCAGAATAACCGCAATTAAGTTATGTAACGCACGAAACATTTTCGAGTTCAAACACAAAGTTGTTTGCAGAGCGAAAAAATAAAAGAAAAAAAAAACCTAGATGGTAAAACCTTGCAGAACTGATTAAATAGGAGTGAACAGATTTATTACGTAACATTAACTAACTTTAGGTAGTAACAAGAACTTGCTAGAATGTGTGCCGGATTAATAATAAATGGAACAGAGCTGCAGCTTTCTATTTTAAACCTGATTTTATCATCAATCGTTATTAAAAATAAAGCGAATTGAAACCGTGGGCTGATTTCCAAATAAATTAACCTGAAGGTTGGAAACCGAGAAAGAAAATTAATGATGGATTAATCTCGCTTCAGGGACGAATTTTTATTTCAAGTAATAATAACAAAATCTCATTTTCAAATGTTTTCAATGGTAAATAATGAGAATAATAGATGGAAAACGGGAAGGTATTATTAACGGATAGGTATTATTTCGAAATTTCAAAAGTCAATTAAAAATAATATGTACAGAAATGTGACAACAGATCCTCGAGGTGAACTATTTCTGAGAACTTGTCATTCATTTTACTTGTTCGTTGCATTCCTATAAATTCAACTTTCTTATTTATTCGAGTTTTTGATATAACACTAGCAGCGTCTTAAGATCCTAATTTTATTTTTATATGTTTTTAGAATAACAACACACCCAGAATAGCCCTACACTCAGTTCACTTCTGGAACAGAATTAGCTCACATTTTAAATTTCCGTGGTGAAATTTCAAAACGAATTTCAGAATTGAATGAGAAGGTTTTCCTCTTTTCAACAAAGAATGCATGCTTTATAGTTGTTTCAATAATGATGTTATGCATCATCTAGTTTACTTCCTGTACAAATATAGTCCAAATTTTAACTTTCTGTGGTGAAATTTCAAAATGAGTATCAGAATTTCAGACTGGAATGGTAAGGTCTACCTCTTTTCAACACAGAAATGTATGTTTTATTAGATGTTTCAATTATTTATTAGATCCATCATCCAGTTTCCCTTCTTGTACAAATTTAGTCCAAATTTCAACTTTTTGCGGTGAAATTTCAGAATGATTTTCAGAATGGAATGGGAAGATCTAACTTTTTTTTAAACACAGAATGCATGTTTTATAAATGAGTCAATCGGTAAAAAAAGCTTTACCCAAAACACCAGACGCTACACTTATCAATTTGGTCATTTGGTCATTTTTAATCTTGTACTGTCTTTCTTCAAACTTCTAGTTGCACTCACTTTAGAATAAACATTCGATTTCCAGATATTAGTCTCACTCCATCTATTACTTCAGACAGATTAAACCTGAATGAACAGAATATTTCAATAATTTCAATTCAGTTGCTAAGGTTTCTATTCACTTTTTTCGGGACGCCATGTATGCTGCTGCTGCACAGACAGGTGCATGTAGAAATTAAGAACTATGAATGTTTCATTGCTCTGATTTCAACAAATAACACATATCAGATTTTCAGTGAACCTGAATTGTCACTGGTATTTAATGAAATAGCATAAGACAGGAATCTTATAAATGACGATACTAAAAAATGACAGCATTCAGCGATCGCAAATTCCAACATTTTTATAATTCTTTTTATTTCCGAAGAGGATTGCGCATTGAGTCATAGAATATTTCTTATGGAAAAGAGAAGTTAAAGGATTTTAGAAAATTGCAAAAAATTTTCAAAAATAATTAATTTGTCTTTATAAAAATTTAAATTTCAGAAAGGTGAGCCGCATGAATAATATGGGCATTTTATATATATAAAAAGGAATAATTGAGTAAATAGCGCACAAAGCACATGTAAAAACAAAATCATTATGTATGATTTTTCAAAAGATCATTTAATTATGTCGTTAACTAATAATAAATTATTTTCTTTGTTCAATTTTACTTACACCAATCTTATTTCTAATTGACTTAGTCTTGTATTAAGAAACTTTACATTGAAAGAAAATAAACTTCCATTATGAGGGTTGCCATTCGAGTTTCCCTCATTTAGAAATGACACTATTTTAAGTATAATTTTAATTAATCAAGTTACACTTTAGCACAGAACCGACATAATTAAACCAGACTTTCACAAGACCAAAATTTGGATAACTTTCGCCATGGTTTCAATAATTTCAAAAAATATTTGGAATACATTTTACAATACCTTTTTTTATAAGATGATGTTTAGATAAAAGACAAGACTTTCAAACCTCAAATCATCTTTTAAATATTTTTTAACCTGTATTTGCATCTACTGGATGATTCAAAAGAGTCCCCATAAACTATCACTGTTGATCACAAATGCATCAAAAACAAACAGCTTTTTGACAGGAGCATATAGTTAGAAACGTCATGCGTATGCACTAAAAACGAACCTAATACGATATATAAAATAGTTTGTACATAAAAGATACAGAATGCGTTCGATCACGGTGAGGGTTAATTGTGAAATATCCAGCTTCACACAATCTCCTGTCATGCCTCTGTTTGGAACTCTTTCAGAAAAAAATGCACTGTTATTCGTCCATTTCGACTAATTGCCTGATACACTAAATGCATGTTTGCCCTCTCGGCACTTCTGTATAACTGCAACCTACTTTTGCTACGACTTTGACTGGAATAATGACGGTTCGAGTCAGAGCTGGATTAAGATCTTTTGGAGGCTCTTAGGCAATACATGTAGGAATTGTATTTTCCCAGTCAAGTTTATAATTCCTTCCTGATAATATTTTCTCACTTTCCGAACAAGCTCATCTGAATAATTGTTGTGTCAGCGGAAAGATATCGAAAGATAACGATCACGCGCTCTCCGCGCTAATCACGTGATGCTTGGGTGTTTCTCCGTTAAAAAAAACGAGTGTAATGTTTAATCAGGGAGATGACTCTTTGAAATCAATAAGAACGGTCATGCGGTAGGATTGGTGAGCACAACGAGCTACGGGGATCTTTTCCCTGTTAGCACGGCGGCGATGGGCTATAACTAATTAATCTTTAAACGAGATGTAAGTTTATATGTAACTTAAGTAACAAACCCTAAATCCCTCTTGTCTAAAATGTAAATAATACCTGTGTAAATACTTTTCTCATTTCATATTATGTTTTTTAAATAACTAAATACTTCAGTTTCATCTACTGTTTCTTCTTCTTTATCTTTGGTGCATTTACCCCTAGAGTGCCCATAAGATAATGCTTTTTCTACAACTTATGAGCAGAATGAAGTTCATTCGTTCTCTTCCGAAAACAAAATGTTTGTTTTTTAAATTAAAATTCCCAGATGCAGTGAAAATCACACAAGAAATAAATATTAATAACATATTTGCAATAACAAGGACACGGAATTTTCAGTCAATTTAGATAACTAAACTAGTTAACTATAAAAAAAATTACAGAACTATTGTATGAACTTTTTATATTGAATCTGACAACTGAAAACGGTAATTACAAAAGAGTGACAAAAATCTTAGATCCAAATTATTTCTAAGTAATAAGGTAATTATAATGTTTAACAATGCAAAAACTACAAAATTCTTACCTATTAATTAACTATTTGTGAGAGACAAAGGAGCTTTTTGCAAAAGACATTTTTAGCTTAAAGTCAGATGGCTTAAAAATAAAAAAACCTACCTCCTCTCTCTTTAGCTTTCGAATTGATTATTAGTTATGACGGTGTTTCGCCATAACTAGTTATTCAAGCTGTTAATAAGTGAATAAAAAATGAGTCATTTTTTCTAAATCAGAATTTATTATTAACTATGTAATAAAAGAAAGTTTTGGAAGGGGGAAATATGCATAATAAACTATTTCAACGTTACAAAATAGAATATTAATAAATTAACAAGTTAAAATTATAGTCACCAGGAAGTAAAATATTCATTTATAATAGTAAAACTGTAGTTATTAGAGATGGAAGGTAATAGATTAACTTAGCACGTTTTATAGTAGCATATATTGATGCTTCATATTTCTTGAAATATGATAAGCCTCGTAAAATCTAGTTAAATTCTCAATTTGAATTTCGTACAGGTGTACGACGTTTTAAAATTTAATTAATCTACTTAAGAATTAAAAACTTGGAAAACTTTTAATCCTCTGACTGCCGATTTTTTTTTTTTAAATCGCTAATAAAATGCAGTGTTCGCAAACATGTTGAAGTATGGTTGAATGAAGCGTATTTGATTTATATGCAAGGCTTTATTAGTATAATACAATTTCTAAACAAACACAATAGCTTGCGAAAATCGCAGGATGTAGCAGAAAATTGACTTGCTTCCAACCCGCGGAAATCGCGGGATAAGGAGTCAGAGGGTTAAGCTATATATCTGGACCTCAGAGGTAAACTATCTTGAGCCCAATTTTGTTCTTTGCTGTGCTTTTACCGCATTTGCATTATCCCGAGAGCATTTTTGGCGGGTAAAGTGTTATAGCTGTAGGTCGAAAAAAAAAAATAGCCGCTCTCAAAAAAAAAAAAAAAAAAAAAAAAAAAACTCAGCATACGATACATTGCTCTCTGGATCTTCTTTTGATTCTCCTGAAAAATGTTAAAATTGTTACTTAAGATAGTTTACATCTGATTACAGATAATAATATTCTGAGTTTAAATGATAACAGTTAAATGTTCACAAAATATACCGATTTCTGTGTATTTAATTAACATGTGTTTACAGTACAAAAAGTTAAAAGTAACATCAGAAATCAATAATTTTTAAATACTATTTTCTATTTTTGTATTCGAAAAGCAATGATTTATCCGAAATTTAACCATAGGCCAAAATACCAAAAATAATATTATATTATTTTGGAAATTTATTAAGTTTACAAGAATCACGAGTTGACAGCATCACAATATTATTTAATTTTCTACAATACAAAACTTAAATATCTAAGGTGATGCTATTTAATAGGATGTTCTATCGAAGGAATAACAAAAAATTACACTCAGAAAAGACTGAAAAAAAATAGCAGCGTTGGTATTTTTCTTTCAGGAAATCTATAAGATGTTATTCAAAATTAAAGTTTGAATAAATTTTTATAAGGTCTATGAATTTTTAAATAAGGTCTATCCCCAGCTTCAACCGATCGAAGTGGAAAAATAAAGCTGGAAGTCGAAAATCTGCATAAACGTGTGATGATGCTTCATGGGAAAAAGGAAAATCCGCAACTGAAACCAATCTAGTTTCCTTTAGCATCACAGCAAACAACAGTCAGCAATAAACAAGACAAAAAAATATTCACCAAGTTAGATATCAATAACAATTTAACATTGAATTTTATTTGCAGTTCAAACAGAATTTCAGCTATAATTATTAATTGCAATTTTAATTTAAAATTTTCGATTGAAAAGGAAACTGGAGGTAGAAAATCTGCATAGATATGTAATTTGATGAAAAACTAAAATCTGCAACTGAATCCACCCTTGTTCCTTCTTGCATCACAGCAAGTAACATCCAACAACTTATATTTCAGTTAAAATTTCAAGTTGAATTTTATTCACAATTTCAAAAAGAATTTTAACTGTAATTATTAAATACAGTTTTAGATTGGAAATTTTGTTGGAGATATTAAATCTGCATGAACGCGTAATTCGATGAAAAAGGGAAATCCGCAAAGGAAACAACCCTAATTCCATCTTGCATCACAGCAAACAGGCAGAAAAAGTCTAAAATGAGAGTTAATAACCAGATATGAATTCTCTTATATAAAACCCCAGCTTGATTCTCCTCGGTGTAATCGGCCAAGATTGACCTTGAGGTAGAAATTACATTACGAAGGTAAAAACAAGAATAAAATTAATGACAACTTCGCCTGGAGCTTACACGCCTTGATTCGGCGCGTGAAATGAAAAAACTGGGTTTTCTCACTGTAGCTTTTTTCGGTTCAAATCTTATGATCCCTGTAGAACGTAGTGCGATTGTTCTTTTTCATCAAACCGCACACACATGATTTCCTTGGTGGGTCGCAGTTGCCCTTTAAAAAGAGCACGTGGTTTTTGTTCCCTCGTGACTGGATAGAAGACTTTTCTTCTTCCAGCTTATATCGTTTTACTGCTGTCAGCCTTTTATGGGAATTAAGCCACTGAATAGGCTTCTTCTGAAAAAGAGAAACAAGTGTTGATCACGCGCTTCCAATGTGACGGAACGTATTTTATTGTTCATTATTTTGTGACAAAGCCGGGAAGAAGTGAGTTGTTATATAACTAGTTCGACTTCGTACAAAATCCCTTTTGTTATTACGTAACGCGAAAATGTAAAATGCATGATTATTTACATAATAGGTCAGTTGAAAGTTCGCATGGAACAAGATTTACGGTTTTGTTACTAATTTTTTTTTTCGGTAAACAGAGTCAAAGGAGTTGAAGTTATTAGCCTGGAGTAATATGATCTACTATATTTATTTCGACTTTTATGGTTCTAGGAATTTATGCTTAGACGGCCGAGAATACTGATTAACAATGGAAAAAATTTGAACTTTTAATTGGGTTTAAGTCATAAGGAACCACAATTTTTTCCATGACAAGCGTTCAAATTGTATGAAAGTTTTTCTAAAGTGCTGAATCCATCGAAATTATTTTTATATTTTCTCTATAGAGATTTTATTCAGATACCGATTTTAAATTTTATATTGATCAAGATAAAAAAAATAGGCGTTCTCTCACTCCGAGATGTTTGTTTTTTGCAGCTTGTACTGTAAATACACGAGAAGGATACATTTTACTTAAAGATTATTTATAAGACGCATGAATTAAGATTAAAATGTACGATTTTAGCAATTATTATTAATAATGCGAGACGCAATGCAAATTCATGAAAACTTTTTCTGAACAGCCATAAAAAAAGCCGAAACAAATTCTCAATAAAAAGCATCATTCTACAAATATTTAATAAACAAAAAAATGACACCTAATTTCTAAGAGTGATGCATGTAATATATATTATAATGAAAAGAACCCCAATATGTAATGTATGAAATTTATAATAAATAAGTTCCAAATGTATGATCATAAATGTAGGTTCGATAAACAAGCGAAAAAATTATGAACACACCGATATTACCAAGAATATGTATCGCAATATAAATAGTAATTCGACAGTGTAAGTAATTAATCACAAAATAAGTAATTGAGTTATAATGGTATTATTTATTTCTTAGTTCTAATTAAATACATTTTATTTATCCATTTGTAAATTATTTCTAGATTTTGATACGAGTCAATAAAAAATCATAGCTACACTTGGGGTTGTATCTAGGTTAACTTACGTAACTCATATGTTTGTTGTAAGAATTTCACCAAATTACCATTTATGCAATTAAACAGTAAAAGTTATACATTTTGCGTTTCACCAAGTTCAATTTTATAGTATATTATTAAACACAGTTGCCACTATTTTAGATTATGAATCCTTTGAACCTTAATTCAGAAATGAAAAGCTAGGTGAAGAACTAACGTGCAATCGCCTGAATTTATAAAGTAAGGCTTTTTGAAGGGTAAAACTAATTTCAAGAATGTTGACCATTTAGATTATAAAATCCTTAACTTTGATCATAAAGTTGAATAAAAATAAGTTGGAGTCTTAAAAGACCCTTTTAAATGCTATTATATCATTGAAAACAGTTTTGCTGTGACTCTTGTGCTTGGGCAAGAATAATGGAAACCAGCAATTTACACTGAGATTTAATCTGTAATGGAAAAACTTGTGCTACCTGAATTGTCATTACCATTCTATTTATGCATAAAAGTTTGTTCATAAACTTCTCAGAATCATTTTAATGAAATAAAATGTAAAACTCCTTTGTGAAAATGATTAAAATAATACTCTTGTTTTAAGCAATTTTCGTATTTACCATACTTATGAATATTAAAAGCTTTTTATGTAATTCATGTTTTTTCTCTTGTGGAACAAGTTACTAAAATTACTTAATGATCCTGCTGAATACCTTTTCATTGAGAAATTATTTCTAAAATACATCAACTTTTAAAGTTCTTTCAGAATATGGATAAATTTTTATTTAAAATGTAGAGTACATTTTAAGAAATTTTTATGCCCTTAGCTATATTGTTCTAAAAATTTTTAAAATTGTTCTGAAAAGCTATTTGTTCTAAAAGTTTTGTTAAATACAAAGTAAATATTTTAATGTATACTGTATATTGATAAATTCGGCTCATCAAAATTATAATGGATTTTTGATAGTAGTCAAGAAGGTTGTTCTTAAATTGCTTATTCATCTTACATTAATTGAATTATTTATACCCCACATAGGATATTTTATTGAAGCTTTGTCTATTGCTAATTATGAATCTGATAAAAAAAAGTGATTATAGCGCTAAAGAGATTAGCATACTGAATATGCCATTACTTTTTTTTAACACGTGTTGAAGTTAAAAAATGTCATAAAAATTACTTTGGAAATAAAAATAACCGACTAGAATTTATTCTTCGAATATGTGAAAAAGAAATATTCAAAATTATATGAAATACTAATGCATTTATTGAAAAGCGTTGTTTTATCTAAGAAATTTTAATTATATTTCAAAAAGGAATATCTTAGTGTGTTAATAAATTGCAGCAAGAGATATAAAGCTTTAAAACTCTTTTGTTTCTAGAAAGTAGTGTAATTAATAATTATTAACAATGTGAATGAAAGTCATACAGAAGGAAGTTAAATCAAGAGTATACTTAACGCATGTTTTTTTTCTTGAGATGGAAATATTTTTAAAAAGTTAAAGAAAAAAAATACTTAAAAAACTAGTTATTAATTCGATACCAAATTGTATTTCATCTACAAAAAGTATAAAGCTAATTACATTGTTAAAATATTTTTAGAAATATGGGTATTTAAAGCTTTTTGTTTTAATTCCCATTTAATTTCCATTCATTTTTTCCAATTGCTAAAAATTATGTCTCAAAGCGAATGTATATCTAAAATTTTTAATTAAAATAGCAACAAATGTTCAGTCATAATTTTCTTAAAACGTTTAAGTTTTAAAAATGATTGTTATTAGTCGATTCAGTAGTATGAGCTTGGTTTGAAAAATAGGCATTACTATTTAATTCTCACTTAATAATATAATTTATTACTAAGCCATTTTGGTAAAGTATTCAAATCAATTCGGAATGAATTAAGACGCACTGCTGTCAGAATAGTATAAATGGTTTCAGCCTACCACGTTCATTAAATTATTAGAAAATTTAAACCAACATTAATGAAAACTTAAAAAGCCAAAATTTAAAGACAATTCGCATTGGAACAATCTATTTTTAATGAATAAAATTTTTTCCCAGATAAATGAGAAAAATCAGATAATTTTGTTATCCATGCTTCTAATTATCGACTGTCGCTTTTCCAGTCTGATGATGAGAATAAAACAATCGATAATAATGATAAATAGGAAAAGAATAAGTCCTGTGTTTGACCTAGAGGGAGATAAATATACCTCTAGTGGAGTGATCGCGTCTTATGTAAAAAAGGTAGAGGGAAAACTGTTGCGTCATTGAATCGTACGTACCACGAGCGAGCTAATTTATATAACAGGACTTTAAACCAAAGCCCTCGACAAAAACAAGAATCACCCAAAGTCATGTGAAGAAAACCTCGTGACTTCGCAAGCTTGAAAATCTACATCTACTTAGTGAAGTTGAGTTTTTTTTAAGGAGGGTTCATTTGCAAAGGATTACATTAATACTGCACCTTGCTAATGCGTCATGCTATTTTGCATCTGTTCAGAATCAATTATGACGCACAGCTGTCAGAATATATTCATAGTGAGAAAAATAGACGCTGAAGATTGAGCAAACAATGGTCCGAAGCCATTTTTCTTTGAAGGAAAAAAGGCAGTTTGAAAGCTAATATTATGAATAATAATGAAACATCGGAATTTTAAATTTTCACATTCATTACTTATAATAACTCATGTAATGATTTTAAATCTTATGGCTAAAATACCAGAAGAAATTGAAAAGTAATTCTTATATTGGCCCTTGTGTAGGTTATAAAATATCTATAATAAAAATAAATCAAGAGTAAAAAGACAATTTTCTTTGAAAGAAAAAAAATAGCAGTTTAGAAGCCAGCATTGTGAATAATGAAACATCGAAATTTAAAATGGTCACCTTCACTACCTGATTATTACTTTTACAGACTCAAATACCAAAAGAAATTGAAAAGAATTCTCATGTTGCATATTAGCCCTTGTTTAGGTTATAAAATCTCTGTAATAATAATAAAACTTTGAGAAAAATATGAAGCAAACAGAGTAGGTCTATCCCGAATGCAGTTAGAATTAAATTTATCCTGTATGTAAAAATGAATTATAGAAAATTTGAAGCAAGGGATAAAAAATCACAGCAAATAAAAAGGTATACATTTTGCTAAAATATGCAGGGGTGTTCTCACCTCGTCTTTGTGTGTTTCCACAACATGGCTCATTTTGTGTTCAGCTTCGTAAAACAGTAAAGATAATTGATATGCATTTTGGAATACTACTTTTTACTATTGACCACTTAAGTCCGAAATGTGCTACAGATATACAATTTAGGTGTAAATGCAACATAATAAATTTGTTTCGTTTAGGGCGCTGTAGTTTTGTGTTCAAATACACATAGATGTAGGGTTGCCATGCGTCCTGTATATACGGAATTGCCACCGTATTTCGCTACTCAGTCCCGTATTACTATTTGTCCCATTTTCTCCATAAAAAGCAATTTTGATTTGTCACTATAATTTTAAAAGGACTTGCGTCGAATTTTATATATGTGTAAGAAGAAAATGATAGGATTACGAAAATAAAATCGACCTTAAAATATGACCGGGTTAAAAAAAAAAAAGGATTAGCGTTGCATCTTTTTTATTATTCTACGTGTTCATTTTATTAGATTGCTTAAACTTCACTGATTTTTTTTATCAGAATAAAATAAACCATTACTTACCCACTTTTTTCATGTTTTGTTTATTTAGCACTTAAATGTCCCGTATCAATGCTTGGCAATCCTACATAGATGGACAGATAGTGTCTCCTTTGATGGATTTGGTCCAAACTTTGACACAGATAATCTTTTTCGATGTAAAGGTCACATATCAAATTTTATTCATCTAGCTGGTTGTATTTCTCAGTTATTGTGTTTACATACACGCCAACACACATACAGACAATTTTAAATTTGATGAGTTCGGACCAAAATTTAATAAAGGTCTTCAAATTTGATGTTAGGGCAACATACGAAATTTCATCCATCTGTATCTTACCGCTTTTGAGTTACCGTGTTAACATGCAGACAGATATAATTCCAATAAAGACTTTTTCGGATTCAGGGAGGTCTAAAACGTGGAGATTTATCAAAATCTCAATCTTTTTATGGTGATTACAATACTTTGTATACCTCAAATGGGTGTTAAACAGAAAGGGTAAAAAATGTTTGAAAAAATTATTTTTCCCAATTAAAACCTAAATAACAAAGCCCTAGCTAAAACATTTCAGATTAAGAAGCAGCATCGAGAAATTTGCATTAGTTAAGAAATAAAAGATTTGCTTCAAGAAAAATCAAAAACATCTTTTTTTATCATAAATATACAGTGTTGGAATTCAAAATATGTAAATAACTATATATTAATCGAAGAATTTGCTTATCCGCTAAAAAATGTCAAAATTAAGTTTCAATTTCAGAAACTCAATCACTGAAAATTCTGTCTTAAGTTACTTCCATTTTTTTTAACACTAATTAAATAATTTGCCAAAAACATTTTGTTATAAAAACTGGTGTGTTAAAATATGTGAATAAATCAGAAGCTGCAAAAATAATGGGAAGTTTTTGCTTTAATTAAAGAAGTTCCATTAAAACTTTATCTCGGTTCTAGAATGTTTATTGTCACCTTGATGTTGTACAGAACTTTAGAGATTGGTTTCTAGCTGTGAACCATCTAATCATGCCTCAGAACTTCCAAGACATCATCAGTAACTTAAAGTTAAGCTCTGCATTAACAATAATTTTAAAAAAATCAAGAAATCCGACTCTCCGATACCTTTAATACCCATCTGAATATGAAGATTTTAGTTCCGACTCTTAACTATCGATAGACGAAATATAACAATGCGACATCGTAATTCCCCCAACCTTGGCTCAAAATTTTCAATATATCTCCAGTAATTGATATTGCATACAGCGACATAATTTTACAAATCAAACAAACAAAGAATCATTCTCCTTGGTATATATGACACAACTCTGAATATGAACAAGCTTAACGGATTTGTGTTACTGTAAAAGGATTGCAATCATTCTTTTCCCTCGTGACTGCACGAATTACTATCATGTGATATTCAAATTACCGGATGCATAGACCTTGGAGAGAATATCTAAGTTATCTGCATATTTGGCGAGTGAGATTAAAACAATCTATAAAGTTAGAATACTCTTCAAGGTCAATATTACACCTGCGCATCTAAAAAAAGATTTCGTCTTATATAATATGTCTGAATAAAGTACAATTAATGATCCTTGCGTGAAAGGCACAAAATAACATGCTGTAGACGAAATTAATACTGCGTAATCATTGATGAATAATTTTTCATTGATACCGGTCACTGTAGGAATAATTATAATCCATGGAACCTACTAAAATTAGGGTACGTACTGCGCGCAGAATTCGAAACGATACCTTCCGGTCTTTTTCTGGAATCTGTTCGGAGTTCAAGAGAATTCTGTTGCACTTTTTAGAACTATGATTCTTTGCCATTTCCTAGAGTTACTACATATAATTTTCATATGCTCGATCTATTATTTAGACATAATTTGTAAAGAATCTAAATATTTTCAATTATCCAACGGGAAAAGTAGACTAGTACTCCCTGTTTCTACAGAGAAACAACTCTATCCACAGAAGGCCAGAAGTTCGAGTCCTTGTCATATTTTCTTCACAGCAACACCTGAATCTTGCTCAGAAAATTAATTTTAGCCTTTGCTCTCATTGTTACCCCCCCCACACCCACACACCCACACACCCACACACAATTAATTTTTATGATGAGTCAACTAATAATATAAGCATTTTTAAATTACAGATACAAAGATTTTTAAATTTCATAGATGTAAACATTTTTACTTCTAGTATAACTGCATGTAGTAAAAAGACATATACACTGGTAAATGAATAAATAATAAGTATGTCAACTGTCAGAATGGGGCCGTTCAAATATTACATAAGCATGTTTTTGGTAATTTTGACTCCACCTCCCCCCTTGTCAGCAAAAATAAGCAAATCGCAAACCCCCTCCCCCCCTCAGGTGCTTACGTAATATTTGAACGGACCCAATTCTCCATATTCGTAAGAGCTTCACTTTATAAGTTTTATTATTTCAGACAGGAAAAAATTTCATTTAGTTCTTTAAGTGGATGGGTTAAAGTTACAGTGGTGTAAGTCATACTTCTTTGTCAGAAATTATTACAGTACCTTTTGCGTCATGCTAAATTCGGGAACAAAAATTTCATTATTTCAGGGGTGTCATCTGGATTCAAATTTAACATAGGAGTTGAACTAAATTAAATTTGCACAATGGTTAGAATTTTAAACTCATTTTTTTTTTGAAAAAGTGACTTACTGTAACTTGAACCAATCTACGATACACCTGGTCAGTAATGTCTTTTAGCTTTCTTATCCCAAGAAATGTAAATGATTCAAACCACGCCCTATATCAATCAGAGGCGTAGCGCCCTTAGTCATATTTGCTTACTTATAAAATTCACCAAAAAATAAATAATACAGCAGGTGTTCTTATGTATTTGTTTTTTTCACATTATATATGTTATAATCTCACTTAATTTTACTTTAAATTCTAATATTATATATTTTAAAATCTTAGTAAAGACTTAATGTATTCCAAAATCACTTTTCTTAAACTCCAGTTTCTTTTTATTTCCCTCGCTGTAGGTATATTAAATCTCGCGTTTTGGCATATTTATTACTAAAAGAATATTCTAATTACTGACACGCTCTCACATAAATCGCGAAATCAGCGACTTGTTGCCGCCATACTTTTCCCTAAAACACTTACGTAATTTTCCTAAAAATAGCTATTATTCCTTTCACTTTGATCACGTGTCTATGTTAATCCCTCATCTGAGAAAATGCAGGGATTTTTTGATAGCTTTTGACTTGAAACTTTCATACGATCTGTACGTATATTCCTCCACCCTCATAATATGTTGAATAATAAATAAGGAATAGCTCTTTATTCGACCTTTTAATGACTACAACAACGAAAACATTTCATATATATTTATTTACAAACAATATATATATTTATTTACAAACAATATATATATTTATTTACAAACAATATATATATATTTTTCACAAATGCAAATGTAATAAAAGATTACTATTTATTAATCCTATCATACAGAATTTATTTTCCAACAGTGGTTGTATAAATCTATATAAATACATAAGGAATATAGGAAAGATAATTAAAATAAAATTTTACTAATTTCCTTAATATAACTAATTAAGCAAATTTTAATTGCTTAATTGTTAAAAAAACCCACTTGAAATCAATAATGTAAACAAATTTTAATAAAAAGATAATTAATTAGAAATAATTAATTTTAAAAAGACAAAAATTTAAGTGATGAAATGTAGAGTTTTACTAGACAAATAATTATAATTATATTGGAGACTGGATTTAGCTTAAACATGTATTTTTCTAGCCTTTATGGTCGAAAATTAATCAATTACTTCATCAAAATTAATATTCTCAAAAATGTCTCTTTCCATGCTAAGAAACGCAAGATCATTTAGGCGATCTTGCCCCATGTTTGCTCGTAAAAATGAAAGAATTAATTTCAATTTGCTGAATGAGCGTTCGCAACTAGCAATCGACATTGAAATTGTTAAAAGTATCTGAAGTGTAGTTCTCAGATTTGGAAAAACATCCTCCCTGTACGAAATTATAAATGTTAAAATTTCTATTTCAGTTTTTGGATGAACATCTTCCCTATTACGCAGTAATATTTTGAAGTCACATATTTCTGCATAAAGTTCCGGTCCATCGAAATCTGTGTTGCAAAATCTTCTTAGATTTTTACAGCTTATTTGTACATCATTGTCCAAGGGTTTATTGCACATCTTTTCTATATCCAACAAAAATCCAAATTTTGAATTGAGATCATTCAGGCGAGTGAAGCATGATTTAATTTCTTGTTGAATAGCATCGAGTACACTTTTCATGATACGATTCAATTTCCTCCTCCGCAGATAAACCAGCGTCTCTAGCAAGCTCTCCTGGCATTTTTCGCCTTCTTTGTATACGGGTTTGAATATCAATTCCCCATTTTTCACACATTAACTTTGCTTTTTAATGGCGTTTTGACACGCATCATCTCGAATTTCTGCTATTTCAGTAGTTGAGATCATTAATGCCTCCCTGAAATTCATTTGAGGATCTTGCAGTCTTTTCTGAACACGATCAATTTTTCTCAAAATTTCATGCCAAAAATGGTTAAAGTTAAGAAATTAAAGTTAAGTATATTTTGTAGCAAAATCATTGCTTCACTTCTGGTGCCTTTCCTTGTATTTAGGTTCTCTGACAATGCTTCTAATAAGTCTACTAATTTTTCTAGTTCACAGACAATAGCATTAACCGCATCAGCTCTAGTACAGCGGGTTTCGGATTCGCGCGTTTGACTGTCTTTTTTAAAGCACACTTTAAGAGTTTCCCATCGCAAAGTTGAGCGCGAAAAGAATAGATAAATGCTCTCAACAACTTCGAAGAAGGTTATAACTCGAGGATCTTGTTTTAAAAGCATATTTTGAAGATAATATTTCAAAATACGTCATCAAAATAGTGTTGGAGGTGCACAATGCTTCAGAAGTGCTGTTATAACAAAAATTACATTTCGTAGACTCGAGACCTTATTTTTTATTAAATTAAATATATGGAAATAATCGAGGTATTGAGAGTCATAATCTTGGAAAGTTTGAGGAAGAAAATAATAAAAAAATTTCTGACTTCAATCACATTAAAAAATTGCCACGACGGCGCCCCCTGCCTTTTTCTGGAATTTCCACAAACAAGGATAGTTTTCACGGTTCGTTACAAAATAACAAGATGTTCTTCGAAGATTTGACCAAAAGCCGAAAATAACCGAAGTTATGCATTCTGTTAAACGAAGAAATAAAAAGATACAATTGAAAATGTTATCCCCATGAAATTAAGTTTTCTCATCTAAAAATAGTATTTCTCGAGGCTGAAATAGTATAGAAAACTTCTTTTATAACATTGGCTTATTTTTAAGGATAATAAATGTTTCTATAGAAATATGATCTTCTAAATTCCTCTGGAGGTTGAGTAATCTCGTATATAACATTATGAAGATGATTTAGATGCAGTTTCCATTGTAGTCTGTGTTCTTCTTTTATAACATTGACTTATTTTTGTGACTAGTTTGTTTCCTCGTCTCCAGCGTCATTCTAACTACATAATCATTTTACTCCAATCATTAAGTGCTAAATTTGTTTCAAAAGTATAGGTATAACAAAAAATTTATTCTTTCAAAATATCTTTTTTTTCCCCGTCTCATTTTTTGCAAGCAGAGGTTTTTTGGAGATTTCACAACTTTCATTTTCGTTCTATTTCACAGATCTTTGACTGCCATTTTGAGAATAAACTGAATTAGAAAATTCAATCTGACGTGAAAAATATTACAATACTAATTTTATTTTAAAAAAATATTTTCCTTGGTTGTTCAGAACATAGCACAAACTCCGCGAACAACATTATCACACTTAACTTTCTAAAAACATAAAATTAGGCAAAAATATCTGATGGATAATTTAATATGCTTCAGATTCTTACTTATTTAACTCGCAAAATTCTTATTTCTAGAACTAAAATGAGAAATCTGTTGATCATCGTGAGGTGTTTCCTTCAAGCTTTATTAAACCATTAACACTTTTCTCACGTTTCGTTTTAATAAGTGTTTTCTCTTTATTGACTTATGAAAAAAATAAAGAAATTTACATAATTGTCTTGTTTATTTAAGCTCCAAACAGTAGTTACTACCATTAAGAATTTTCTCACGTTTTGTTGTAACAAGTGTTCTTATTGGCTCACGAGAAATATCTAAGAAATTTACATAATTATCTTGTTTATTTGAAGTTCCGAACAGTGGTTATTAACAAAATATTCAGTAAATTTGATGCACGGCTTTTGATTTTGTCATGTACTCTATTATGAGTATCCTTACTGACCTTGAGAAGTATTCTTCAGATTAAGTAATTAAATAAAATTTTTTAAAAATAGGAAACTGGCTTTTCATATTCTGTCGTATAGAAGTTTTAATTATCTTCATTTCAGATTTTACTTAAGAATGCCAGACTTATCTAATAATCAATAAATAAGCAAAGATTGAACATTATCCCAGATACCAGAGGCGTCCCGTGGTAATTTTACCAACCGGGCAAGACAATAATTTGGCACCCCCTCAGCCAATTTAATTTTAAATTGTCTGTACTTTAAATGTCCAAAAAAATTTTTACTTAGAAATATGCATGTTTTACCTGTAAATATGACTTAATAATGTTATGGTCAGAATTTTTTTAATTTCAGAAATATTTAAGAATATAAGGAAACTAAAGTAATGTATTGAACAAATTTATTTTTAAAATATACGATTTTTTACACAGTATTATAAAGTCTCTTCACATGATCACTTTTCTTCCCTTTTTATCTGCAAAACCTTTCATAATATTCTCAATATCAATGTTCTGCAGAAGGTCCTGTTCAATTGATATGGTTGCCAAACAACTAGTCGCTCCTGCTATGTGCTAGATCGCAGATATGTTTTAATCAGTTTCAGTTTCGATAAACTCTTCTCGCCAGAAGCAACAGTTACTGATAGAGTCAGAAAAATCCACTGCGTTAATTTTATAAGATACGCATAATTCTTTAGTGGTTTTCTGCTATTTTTTAATAAGATACGGCTTTACTGCTTAGGAATAATGTCGGGCATCTCACAAACATTACTAAGTAGGAAAAATCTTAGATTGAAAAAAAATTGAGATACGCCTTTTACGCTTAGGAGGGCAGTATAGGCAATGTAAGTTTTTGTGTCCCCCACCCCAACTTCCAAAACCAGATAACTTTATTGATTTAAATTTAATATCTAAATAAGCAGTTTTTGAGCAACAAACAATATGACAAACTGAAATAATTAAAATTATGAGTTCTTTTGAATAATCATACAGAAGGCAGACAAAAATTTTCCAACAAAACTTTTGATATAACTTAACCCCTTGCGCACTTTTAAGATTTCTGCTCAGTAATATATAAATATAAATTTTTTAAAAATAACTAAAATTTCATATATGGGATTTTAATATTTAGAATTTTCTTACAATTGACAATGTTAGTATTGTGAATATCGAAAATTTATATTTTTCAGATAGATATTTAATTCTGAAACCCCAGAATTCCATACTAGAATCATTATAACAAAATTGCCTGTGGTGTTGAATTCACAAGAACTTTTTGTTCTTGGTTCGAACAATAAGTTATATTGTCGTTCTTAAAATTTTCAGAAGTTAAAGATCTGCCTTCAAGGGCTGTTGACAGACATTCTTTGGATTCAATATTTTCTATATTGATGATTGTTTTCAAAATAGACGACTGCTTTTCGTGGCTGCTATCCTTGTCTTTCTTTTCTCATAAAACGTACTTTATTGTTTCTTTTTTTCAGACATTTTAGCGAAATACACAACACTTATAGGTATAACGTTATTCAGAATAATAATAAAGCGTCACATTCACCAGTTTTTCTTTCAACACAGTGTGCCAAGACGTTTCGTCAAAATCAGAATCCGATGAGAAATGGTGTAGATTAGGGGAAAAGTTGCATTTTCATCCAGTTAATATTGTTTCGGCCCACTATGCCATAAAACTGAAATGCAATAGTCGGTTAGGAGGAACACGCCTCTCGAACCAAAGGAAAAACCACGAAATGAAGAATTCATTCTCGTGAAATTAGAGCAGGGAGGGCCCGTTTTGAAAGCTGGTTGAGGAGGGGGCACAGTCGACCGGACCGCACCTATGGTCAACCCGATCGGGGATCGGGTTGCGTGTGGGTACAATCGGACCTGTGAATGACCCACCAAATTTTATGGCCTGATGTTCGTGGAACAGATTTTGAGACCTCTCCAGGGTCTAGAGGCTTGCGCCGAGCGCCTTTACGAAAAACTGAAGAGGGGGCGCCAAAATGAATTTTTTGCCGTTTTCGCCGGAGCTCTCATTTTTCTCCCCTTTTCGTTCCCGCTCTGGCGCCACCCGCAATTTGGCGCTACGGGCCGCCTCTGCCAGATACTAAATAAAATCAAATGCATTGTGTTATTTTAATCCGCAAAACCCAAATACTACCAGGCCTTACCTTCATGGATCAAGTTGGCATGAGATAATGCACAAATAAAGAAATGCTTATGAAGCTAATTTTTATTATAAGTTCAGAAATATTATGAAAGAAATTTATAAATCAAAAATAAACACTATATCATTACTGCCTTATACAGGTACATTTGCAATTTCCTGATTTAATAAACATTTTGTTACTTCAAAAAAATTCTAGTAATGCATTCTGCGTTCAAAACAAAATAACTCAATTTCCATACTCATGCAATTCAGAAACATTTCATTACACCTTCATACAGATTAAGAAAACACAAAAGAAAAACTCTTAATTATTTTTAGCAAGAATTACATATCACACAGATGTCTTATGTTGTAAAGTTAATTAAATCACTAAAAGTCAATTAGGACAATTAATTGTTAAATTCTAAGTTGTAAAGTTTAGGTGACTTACTGAATGTCAATTAGAATATTTAATTGTTAAATGCTAAAAAGGAGTGAAAGTTAAATTGTTTATCGTAAAGTTGATTAAATTATGTAAAGCTTAATTGAAATATTTTTATTTATAAAATTCAAATTGACTGTTGGAATTCTAGAAGTCTGATATGCAGCCATGTTGTTATATAAATTAATTATTTCTCTTATATATATTTTTTTTATTGTTAATTCTCCTTCTATAAATTTGGTTTTCATCTTATTCTTTTAATATTCAAAAAAAAAAATATATATATATATTAATTAAGAAATTTTTTTTATTTCGGTTTAAGTAAAAGTTCAGCTATGATAGGCTTCAAAACAGAGTGCAATGAACCTTTGTAGCAGAATAGAATTCCCGCCTTTCAAGCCTAGCTCGCCTCCCACCTTGCAAAGCTTAAGAAAAACACATGGCCCCAGATATTTTCCTCCTTACTTTAAAAAACAGTCGTGGGTGTCCTTTTTAGAAATTTGTCGGTAAATTTCTGTTTCACACGCATTTTTGCAGCTGTGCTCAGTAGTTGAAAAAAAAAACCTTTGACCCTTTTGGGGCGCAGTTTAATTCTGGGACCTCCAGGCAAGCTTCAGAAACATTCCGTCCCTTTGAGGTAAAAACACCGCATTGAGAAAAATTCATTTTGGAATTTCTTTTCGGCTCTAATCCTGACAGAAATATGGGACGTTTCTACCCAAAAATTGCAGTTCAGAAATCCCTTCTGAAATTTATGGCGAGGGAGCACATCTTACTATTTCGAACTTTGACCCTGTGCCATTCGGAGAAGGAGTCCTGTACAATATCTTGTCAACACTTCTTAATTTTTTTTTCGTTAGAGAAAGTCCGAATCTTGTATACCACGTGGTTTTGGGGGCGTGATTTAATCTAAGGGGTTGCTTGATTTTGAAAACTTTTAACCAATGAGGTCTTAATAAGTTGGCTACTTTGCGTAAAAGCCATCGCCAATAAAAATTTTAAAAAGGGTGTTTGGGGGTTCTTTACACAGAGACTGAGAGAGAGAGACTGAGAGAGAGAGAGAGAGACAGACTCAGGAGATGGAGGAAAACAACAGACAGACATTGACAGGACTTGATTGTTTTGACTGGTCTTGACTATAATAGACTAGATTAAATTAAGGAATATGGTGAGGAAGCTGTGTGGGATGATTTTGAAAAAGTGACATCGGATATTTTAGGAAAACCCTTGCCCTCAACGGAACTAAAAAGGTGTGACTTGGCGTGCTTAGCGCTGATCATGATGGGCAGTGCGGTGAAGATCTGCCGCTAACCGATTAAAAGGGGTTGAACATGCGGCCCAAGATTTTTTCATTGTTTTCGCCCCGTATTGATCCTGTTTGGAAGGCTGTAGATGTAAAAAACGATAGGATGTCGTCACCATTACATGCACGAGAATATCAGAAGACCGATAGCGTATGTACCAGGCAAAAACTCCCGAGAAAATGCTCACAAAAACCGTAAGCAAAAAAAAAAAACTGTTTCCGGCACCTCCGAAGTCTTTTGAAAATCAGCAAGAACTAAATGAACTGTCCACCAGTCTGATAACTATTAATCCAGGAGCCTAATGAAACGAAACACAAAGGAAGAGAAGTCACCGAATTCACACCTTCATGCTGACGGTATGATTTCTCCGGCGGTCATCTTCAAACAAGATAAGTGCCAATTAAACTTCTATTTACATTTTGTGAAACTAAATTAAACTATAAAAAAAAAAAATGTAATGAAGTAAAATTTATAACATCAAATAATTTGATTCGCGGGAAATGTAACGGTAAATTTTAAACTTCAGATATTTGAATTCGTAACAACTGTAAATTTTGACTTAGACAACACTATTTAATTAATTTTAAGATGTTCAAGAATTGTGATGAGGATAAAAATATCGAATTTAAAATAATTTAACATGTTGGAATGTTTATGATGAAATTAGAACTAAAAGGTTATAGTTAAAACTTTATATTATATGCTGTTTTGAAATTTCAATTATATTGATTGTCTAAGCAAATCCATAGAAGTTTTGTTATAATTTTCTTATATAGAACATCTAAGTATTTATAAAGTGTTATTCCTTTTGAAATGTTCTGACATCAGTAATTGTGCATCCTTGCTACAAAGAATCAAATGCATGATGTGTAAAAGTAGTGGTAACATTTGTTTCCATATGAACAATTTTAGCTGTTATAATGAAATGAGTTATATATGTTGGTAAAAATATATGTAATTGGCTGAGTAAAATTTTAACATTATAAGGAGATATTTCTATTAATATAAAATTACAATTAAAGTTTTAATTTAGAGATGGCCACTCATATAATCCTAGAATGATAAGTTTAATATTTAAAAATTTTGAATAGGCTGTAGGGTAAAAAATTTGGAATCATAAATGAACATTAATTAAAAATCTGTTTGAGAAAGGGTCGACCCTAATACTGATGACTTATTTTAAAGATTGTTATGGATGTCAAGTTTTAAAAATGCTTGTATGTGTGTCAATAATATATGTGTATTTATGTGAAAAGGGTAACTTAATAAATTAATTAGGTTTAAAATTTGGCTTTGTTTTCCTTGTCAATGTGTAAGCACTGAGAGAGTAAGTGTCAGGGTTATATTGCGGGTTTTAGATTTTTTTTCTAAAACATAACACAACGCTTTGGGTTAATCACTTTTCTAACGTATATTTTGGTAAATATGAATGTTATTAAAGGATATTGAGATAGATAGAAGTTAAGTTTGAAAAATGCTTCTTATGCCTGTTGCTAAAATTTCATTATGTGGTGACATTGAACAGTAGTTGTGAATTGGTTTGATATTAATTGTTGTTAGGGTTATGTGATTTTAAGATTACTGATTTGTAGGATGTTCATATTGAGATTAAATAGCAGTAAATTTTGAACTAATTGAGCAACAGGTGTAGTAACAATCTAAACTACTGAAACTTCTAGTTTTTAAATGAGTAAATGATATAATAGAGATTCTTAATATCCTTAATCTAATAATTTGTTTAGTAATACTTGAATGCTTTTTGAGTCAAGCAAAGGATCTCTAGAAATTTTTAATTTAGTTATGCTTATGTAGTTTGAGGAATTGAGAATTACCTTTTTGAGTTATTGTTGTGGAGTATATGATTTTGGATATAGAGTAGATGTAAACAAACAATCTATTGATTCTTCTAAAACAGTAAACAAGGTCAAAATCAAATTCAAAATCAAAACTTCACAATAAAATTGGTGCCGTGAAAGTGAAATACTTCTCAGTGCTTGGTGTTTGATGAGGGAAACTGACTTGATGTTGATATTTATAGTGTTATGTGTGTTTGGAAATTTATAATGTTATGTGTATGAGATAGGGTTTTATCTGTAAAGCTATACTGCAGACATGGCCCCACCAGAGAGTAATGATATAGAGAATGAAGTTGTAAATGATTTAGCATTGGGTAAAAACCAGGGTGATGGTTCTACACCTCAACAACAAATAAATGCCCTTCCAAAAATGAATGTCTTAAGTAATGCATCTATGATGCAAATGGTTCCAAATCTGTCGGGTAAAAATGTGATAGATTTTTTCAGGACCCTTGAATATACTGGGAAATTGAGTGGGTGGAATGATGAACAGTTGTTCATCATTACAAACATCAAATTAGAAGGAAATGCGAGAAAATACTTTGAGTCTTCCTTGCAATCCCCAGACATTAACTATAAAAAATTGAAGGAGTGTATGCTGTCGCATTTCACTGATAGTCAATCTTTTTCAACTGACTTTGCCAAATTTTCATCTGCAAAACAATATGATATGGAGTCAGTAAAGGACTATTCTGTTAGAATGGAGGGGTTAGCTCATAAGAGTTTTGTAGCACATTGTGCAAATAGTGAGGAGAAAATTTCAGATTCTTTTAAAGAAAAACTTCTCTTATCACAATTCATTTCTGGCCTTAGGCAGAAAATAAAAGCACCCGTCATGATAGAAAACCCTTCAACTTTTTCTGAAGCAGTGGAATTTGCCACTCGAGTTGAAAAATCTCAGGAACTTTTAACTCCTAATGTTAATGTAGTGGAAGGATATGCACAAAGTAATGATTTTGAGAAAATGTTGAAAACAACTACTGAGACTTATGCTAAATCACTTGAGTTGGTAACTCAGCAATTGCAAGCTCTCACCTCGAGACTAGATATTTTACAAAATGGTACTGAGCAACAAAGAAATTTCAGACCACAGGTCATCATTTGTTCATATTGCTCTAGACCAGGTCACATTGCACCAAACTGCTATCAAAAATCTAGAGATAGACAGGGGCAAATTAATCAGAATATGAGGTCAGATTTTAACCTTAGAAGACAAAACCAGTACCATTATGGTCGACAAAATCAACCTATCAGACAAAACCAAGCAAGTGGTAGGCGTGTTAATAATGGGAGCCAAACAATTCAAAATGTGAGGCAAAATAATAACCCAAATGATAGAAGAATTGATACACAACAAAATGAAGGTAATGTTTCTTTAAACTAGTTGTGGGCGAAGCCAGAGTGGATCCTCTTAGCTTCACGGAAGCCCACACTGATCCTAAAACTTGTACTGAGTTTTCTTCCTGTAACTTACCAATAATTTCTGTTGATATTGATAAGATAAAATGCAATGCCTTGATTGACACTGGGGCAACCATGAACCTTTTATCTATAGATATGGTTCAGCTTCTTAAACATTATAAAATGTTACAAACACCACCTATTGAATTAAAAACTTTATCTGGGACAACTGTGATTTCAAATCAGGTTTTAGAATGTGAAATTGTACTACGTAAAAAAACATACAAAACTCAATTTGTGATTTCTAATTCATGTCTTTCCCCAGCATTTGAAGTTATTTTAGGTTTCAATTTCTTAAATTATTTCAATTTTGTGATAGACTGTGGTGAAAATACTATCAAAAATAATGATGTTTGTATAAAATGGAATTTTGAAAGGGCTTATCCCTATGGTTTTGAATATAACATTCAACATGAAATGAAGCCTGATAATTCATTAAATGAAAACTCAAATGTACTTATAGATCAAAATGTTAAATGTAAACAAACTGGCAAACCTCCTTTAGGAAGAGTGTTTACAAAAACTTTAATACCTCCTGGTTCTCAAAAATATGTGGATATAAAAATTGATGATGTTAATAATAACTTTGTTATTGGAAATATAATTCTTCTTGAGAAAAATCCTAACTTGTCAACTAGTTCTATAATGATTGCTAGGGCTGTTTCAACTTTAAAGGAAAATAACCTGTGTTTAGCTTTAGTTCTAAATCTTGAGGATAAACCCTTAACATTAAATAAAGGTATGATTATTGCTCAGGCTTTGCCTATTCATGAAGTGTCAAATATTGAAAGTGTAAACACATTGTCTGATAGTAAAAATTCTAAGAAAATTGATTGGGATAAAACTTTAAATTTTGATCACCTATCAAAGGAACAAAAATCTAAAGTCATTAATTTGTTAAACAAATATGATTCAGTATTTGCTCAAGATATTTCTGAGCTAGGACAATGTGGAATTGTACAGCACGAGATACATTTAACCGATCCGGTTCCTACTCGTCAAAAACCATACCGTGTTCCCTATCAATTAAAAGCAGAAATGAAACGTCAAATTAATACATTATTAGATGCAGGTATAATTCAGCCCTCCAAATCTGCTTATGCAGCACCCGTGCTTTTAGTTAAGAAAAGTGATGACTCTTACAGACTTGTTGCAGACTTACGTAAACTTAATAGTAAGACTATTCCAGATAATTTCCCCCTCCCTAATTTAAATGAGATGATAGATATGTTAACCGGGGCAAAATATTTTACAACAATGGATCTGACATCTGGATTTCACCAAATGTTACTTCACCCAAATTCAACTCATTTAACTGGTATCACTACAGAATTTGGTTTATTCGAATATAAAAGATTACCTTTTGGGTTGAGGAATGCCAGTTCTAGCTTCCAAAGACTGATGAGTTTAGTACTAAATGGTTTAAGTGATCTACAAATTGGCTGCTACATTGACGACATTATTATTGCCTCGAATGATTTTGATCAGCATTTGGCTAGACTTGAGTTAGTTTTCCAAAGATTAATCACTGCAAATTTAAAAGTTAAACCCAGTAAATGTGCTTTTCTTCAATTTGAGATATCATTTTTGGGTCATACAGTTAAGGAAGGAAAAGTACTACCTGATAGTAAAAATTTAAAATCTATAAAAGATTCTCTCCCACCTAATTCAAAGAAAAAAGTAAGGTCATTTTTGGGACTTACTGGATTTTACAGGAAGTTTATTCCCAATTATTCCAAAATTGCTTTGCCATTAACAAACTTAACTAAGGATAAAGTGCCATTTGTATGGGGTGAGGAAGAACAAAAGGCATTTGAGTTGTTAAAAAATTATCTCATCACAGAACCTTGTTTGCATCTCCCTGACTTCTCGAGACCTTTTTCTATTTTCACTGACGCAAGTAAATATTCCTTGGGATGTGTCTTAGTCCAGGAGGATGCATCTACTGGCTTCCATCATCCCATTGCTTTTGCTTCTCGTAAGCTTGGTCCCTCAGAGATTTCATATGCCACCGTG
>BGPR01017098.1:0-25689 GCA_013235015.1 Araneus ventricosus
CGTCTCGCCTGGGTGTAAGTGTATACCGGGAGTGATGACTGCTTCCAACGGCTGCGGCTCTGCCGCGAGGGTGATATATCGACGGTGATGGAAGAGGTCCTAAGAATGACTGCTTCACCCGCTCCCAACTTAAGGAGAAACTTCGAGAAGTGTGTGCTGCACTTGGGACGGAGTTTTTTTGACTCTTTAATCCCGAGGTGGCTTTTTCCTTCTAGCTCGTTTAAAACCTGGACTTTTTCGGAGGATGGGACATGAATTGGACTCTCCCAACATGGGTGGTCATTACCCTACCCCCATCCCTGCTGTAACCTTCCCTTTTTACTTTCTCGTATACGAAGTATACAAAGAGAAAGCATTGTAATCGTCAAAAAATTGGAACTCGAGATTTTGACGAATCTCCACGTTTTAGACCTCCCAGAGTCCGGAAAACACAATTTTGGAATTGTGTGTCTGTGAACACGATAACTGGAAAACTATTAGAGCTATGGGGATGAAATTTGGTATGTGGTCTTTAAACATAATTTGTAGGTTTCTATCAAATTTTAGAAAAATCCGTCGACGGGAAGTCTGTATGTCCGAAGTCATGTGAACACTATAACTCAAAAACTTGAATAGCTAGATGGATAAAATTTGGCACACAGTTTTATCGTCATGAATGTAGGTCCGTATAAAATTTTGGGCCAAATCCGTTAAAGGGTTGACTGTCTGTCGGTCTGTATAATTTACTATTGAAACCAATCCGTTATATCCACGCGCATGAGTACTCGAAGCAGTCTTCTGTGCAGGCGAAAGGAGCGAATTTCGTCAGTTTGTCCTTGAGACGGCAAGAGTGAAACCTAGCAGTGTGCGATAGATATGCGTTCTAATCGGCAGGCATCGCTTTGAATTTGATTCTTTACCTAGATATTTTCCAATCACTATAATGAAAAACTTTCTGATAGTCATTGGATTCTGGATAACAGTAGGTTCGAATTTTTTTAGCCACGCGGGGAAAGGAGAAACGGCATCTTTTTGGGGAAGTATGCGAGAAAGTTGGGGGAGAACACTCCCACTGGTTGCGCACGGAAATGGGCTATGGTTCCCAAGGATAATTGGACCCCCTCACCGCGTTTATCTCCTAAGCGATCTCGGAACATCACCTCCCCTCAAAAGACTCCAACCGGCTCAAACCGGCCCTTGTCGCTGTCAACCCTTTCAAGTTCACTACATGTTTTGAAAATTACTAAATTTATTTCAAAAATTAGTATTAGACATGTTCCTAATCGTAAATATGTAAAGGAAAAAAATGGCATTTTTTATTTTCAAGAAATTTGTGGTTTCGCAGTGAAATCAATGAACGGTAACGGGCTATTTTTCCTCCGAATAAGTTGTCGTTGAGATGCAATTTAAATTATGTATTTAATTTATAACTATACGTGAGAGTATTCAGGATATTCAACCTTCAATATTACTTTCGAAGATTCAATTTTAAAAAATATAAACTTCTGCACGAACACTCGTCATTTTTGTTTCTCTTGGAGATCAAAAGCAATTTAGATCTTGCCATGAAGATAACTTAGTATTCACAAAAGATATTGAACTGGAATTTTTATATAAATTGCCCTATATATCTGGCTCTTAAGTTATGAAAGAAAAATTTCGCTACGTTTCGCCCATGCGCAGGAAAAATGCTCAATGTGTGGTTTCACTGCGAAATCAGTGAACACTAAAGGGAAATTTTTAGACTGCCCGTGACCACCTCGCTCGATGTGAGAGGGTTAAAAAATCGGCCGTTTTCGTGGTGATTCTTGAACCGAAGCAGGAGGGCGCGTTGCGAGAATGCATACGAAATTGGTCTTCCGCTGAGTTTCGTTAAAATTATGAAGTACAATTTGGAGAAATTAATGCAGTTTTAACATTTTTGAGGTCTTGCGATATAACTAGATTTTCTAAGCTTCTTTCTGGTACGCTGTCTAGGGGTTATCGGCAAAATACTCATATGAAGGGGAAATTAATAAATGAATAAAAATAATGCAAAAAGGAAGCTTCTTAACAATTTTAATACACCATTAAGAGATAAGAACATAAATGAAAACATAATTATTACTTTTTATTACTTTCATACTTTTTAAAATTTTAAAGCACAACTACTTTTTTTAAAATTTGTAAAAGCCATACCAAAATACATTTTATCCTGAATTTATTCTGTAGAATATCTGTGTAGCATTCGGCCAGACCGAATATTCAGGTAAGGGCCGAACAGGCCCAATACTGAATATTCGTTACATCCCTATTTGGTGGTATATATGTATGAGACCAAACGGAACAGACTTCCTCCTGAAAATGCTGAAAAATGATTGCTCTTGCATCATAATTTCAGCCTTTGCAACGATAAATTATATGTAACTTTATTAAATATACACTATGCAACTGATATGCAATTCTGCAATATTCTTTATTAAATGCGTTTTTAAAAGCACATTTAAAAATATTATCCTGCATAATCTTATCTTCAAGCTAATTTATCTATGCGATCATATTAAGAAGACCAAAATTTCTGCATAATAAAATTGGAAGGATAATTTTTCAGAAGCTAATATTGAGAAAAATTCTAGCTAGCTTTTTTAATATGAACTATTAAGTAATGAATAAAAAACGGCACCATCTTGGACACAAATTCAGAGCAGTTCCGATTTTTGGAGTCGAACAGTCGATATTCGGGATTGTCTCGCCTGACACACGATGTTTGGTCACCTCGATTCTACGTTCGAGGTTATCAACCTTAAATTGTTTGGGATCCAACCTCCCATATCGGTTTCATCATTCAAATTTTCGAATAATTTTTCCCACCCCTCTCCTTACTTCTACGGAATTTGTGTGAATTGCAAATACCCCTTCTCCTCTTACGTCCACAAAGAATAAATTTCAGGTATCAAAATAAAAAGTAATTTCAGATTATATTTCTGCCTACAGTACTCGCACGAGTATAAACGTTATTAGAGTACATTTTTCACATTATGTACAGTAAATGTATGTACATAGATTGAATTTTTTGTGTTTCCAGTACAATTTTTATAACCCATTTGACTGAAAATCGTTTTGATAAATATAAATCCGACTTGCGACCTGTTAGTCAGAACGGATTGCAGTCGTAAGCTGAGGACATCCTGTGTCACAATAGAGTAAAGCACCGCTTATACGTCTTTTCTAAACAACTTTGATTATTACAAATTGAATGCTACTAATTTCAAATTGATTTAAAAGTATTAATTTTAAAGTTTTTTTTAAGATGGTACTAGTATATTGCTACTAATTGGTTAGAAATTTTCTTCACAGATGGAGCTAGGTTTGCTAGCTTCCAGAACTTTTTACTGCCTTTGTCATCGTACGTTACGGCGTCTCTTGTCATCATAATTTGGGTAGAGAGGGTAAATTTATTTTACACTCTAGTATCTTTTGGATTTTTATTAAGGATTTTTTGCCTCTCGATTTTTTTCAAAATGTTTCTTTTATTGAGGTCGGACAAAATTCAGACCACAAAGGGTATATTTTTGATTTATAATCCTACCCTTGACAGAAAATGTTGTCCATTTTTAGAACTACAATGGCGAGTGGTCTTCGAAAAAGTTCGTCATTCAAGTTCTCATTCATTCCTTCCAATTTGAACACTTTTCTTTTACATTCTAAATTAGATTTTGTTTTTTAATATTAATCGCTGTAATTTTCTGTTGATGCAATCACTTGATGCTGTTGCGTTGAGCACGCAAAAAGGTGTATTGTTATCGTTATTGTTTAAATCTTTTATTTCTTATCTATACTTTCTTTTTTTACTTTTGTTTTATATTTATATTTATTTATATTTATATTATATATTTATTTGTTTCTGTATTATATTAGAAGTAGCTGCATATGCGCCTTACTATATAATACAAAAGAGTTTCAATTAATTTTAATTTATGACTAATTAAATTAATTTATGGTTAATATCTTTCTTAAATTTTGTTAATTATAACTAGTATATTACTACATAGTATGGAACTCGATATGTAAATTTTAAAATTAAATATTTATCATAAAATTGGGAAACATCCTACCTTTTATTGTAATGCTAATTATACATATGTTATACGATTTATATGCATGCAAGTAGGCGTTAAATTAAGAAAATCTTTAACGGTCGCGTCTGACTTGCTGATTGTCTGTAAGTATTAAGTTCATTATTATGAATCGAATTAAGTTCATGGAGTGCTTTTTCACTATACTTTTGGCAAAAAAAAAATAAGTTTGAAGTTTTTCAATGGAGTCCATTGCGTCTTTAAAGATGAAATGACTTTTTCCCCATTGCTTAAATTAGCGCCAGACAAATTTGTCTATTAGTCCATCAATGGGTTTGGCCAAATTGGCCCTTGTGCCAATAAACCCAAACCAACCAATTCATCAATTGTGAATAATTTCGAAGTCTTTATCTTTATTACAGTTCAAATGCTAGAAAGGAGGAAACTTTTGCATTCTAGAACCGTGGAAATCGACGTATAACCGGCATTTTGCGTCGTATAAACGGAGCACTTTATCATTACAATGAATACGAATGAATCGGGACTGTGATGAAACGACGTATAAATGAGAAACGTATAAACGGTGCTTTACTGTCTGTGTTTTTAAAATCGATAAATACCTATAAGTAATATTAGCATTTATCTTATTTTTTTTTTGTATAAGCCTTTTTTTTCTTTTCATATTTTGGTTACAATAAATCTTAACTTTTCCATATCTTCGACCGCCTATTCCCCCTTGCTAAATTGATCAACCCGAAAGGGCATAGTCGGTGGTTGCCAATCACATGTTTAGTTGTCATGCCTTCGATTTTGGGGATTTCAAATGAAAATTTGTAATGGTTTATTTATATTTCATTTAATTCTGATTGCTTCTTTTCAAATATTGAACTTCGTCATTTACTATATTCCCTAGCATTAATTTGATTTTGAAGTGAAATTCATTTGCATACTATTTGAAAAAATGTGTAACATTCATCTTCGTAAATATATTTTCAACCGATTCTCAATCCCAGCCGTATTCGTGTGATGTCACTTCATTGCTATTTTCAGGTAATTTACGATAACTCTATAAAAAAAAATACCAATTTCGTCATTTTGCACAGTTTCTAATACAAATACTATTTTCTGAAATGTTGGTTTGTTAGAAACGATATAAAATTAGGAAATCTGTATTCATTTTCATAATTTTTGTGTTGCTGTGAGGTCGGCTTCTCTTCACAGTGCAAGTTCAATCATGAACGGTCAATATCCGTTCCTACATGCAGCGTAGTTTAACCTAGATCTTGCGCCCTTAAACCCAATCCAATAAATTAACCAATCAATTAACCATGAAAGGACGACACATAAAGTGAAACGTCTTTCGCAAGCTGGCCAAGGAATCATTCCAAAACAGTGCACATAGAATCTTGGTTCATCATGCCACAAACTACTTATTTAACCGTGCAATATAATAGTATAGGTCAGGGGCAAGCAACCTGCGGCTCTTTTATTGCGCAATTACTACTCTTTTTAAGTTAGTAAATAAGTGTAACAAAATAAAATACGAAATTTAATGAAAAAAATGACGGTAGGCTGTCTTTTTAAAACAGCCGCTGATGTTAAAGGCGTAGGACTACTTTACTCGCGAGACTCTTTTGTTTCTCGAAGGTTCTCGGTTTCTCTTTTGTTCCTCTCGATTCGCTTTTGTTTGTCGGAGTTGCTCTCGATTCGCTTTTGTTTGTCGGAGTTGCTCTCGATTCGCTTTTGTTTGTCGGAGTTGCTCTCGATTCGCTTTTGTTTGTCGGAGTTGCTCTCGATTATCTTGTTTCTATGAAATACTAATGTATGTAAAATTGGCGAAATAAAATGAAGCTAAGGTTACAATGAAAATTGTTTTATTTCTTAATAAAATAAATTACAATGTCAATTCTTTTTGTTTTGAATTCTTGAATCGTGTGTGGATACGTTACAATTCTGTGCAGGATCGGTCGATGATATGAAAAGTAACATAATTTAATAATTCGGGACTAATGTTTCTTGAAAAAGTTGAATCAATATAGAAACTCCCCAGAGTACTAGGATAATGTTTTTAACATATGTAGTTACCGAGATACAGAGGATCGCGTCGCCAATTCATGCGTATTTTGCCCAAATTTGCGACTCGGAAGTCGCTGAACTACAATTCCGATTTTCATTTTTTTTTTGTAACTTCTGTTGCTATCCTTTATCTCTAAAATAAGACATTAGTTATGTTTACCGACTATGTAGTTACCGAGATATAGAGGATCTCCCTTACAACTCTTTTTGGCCTGTGAATCAAATTCCTTCCCGAGACTCCAATGGGAGGAACGTAGTCCTACGTTAAAAATTTCGAACAATATTTCATGAAAAGTGTTTTGTACATTTTGTTATTCTTGATCAGCTCTAAATACTTCCTTATGATAGCAATTATTTGATCCTCAAATTTATTTATCTCCATGTTTATATTTTTATAATATTAGTATATACGATACACAAATCAAGTATATTTTTTACTAATATAATATCCCCAAGCATATATTGTTATATTCAGAAGTCAGTTGTCTCGTAAAATATCTGAAATCGTTAGCATTGACGAAAAGAAAATGATTGTTTGTACGCACGAATATTTAAAGTCACTTGCTTTAACAATTTTTTTATTATTACTATAACTATCGAAAAATTCGTAATAAATTGAATTGCAGTGTTGCAGTAGTTTTAAGCGAAAAAATTTTTAATTTTATCAAATCACTTTAGGCTCAATTTCAAATTTAAGTTGCTGACTTACAGCCCTGTAACTATTTTGGTAAAAATAATTCCAAAAATGGCTCTTTACGAAAAAAAGGGCGACCGACCCTGTTATATGCCTAGTTTTTAATAATATTTTATAATCCCACAACATTTTATTATATTTTTAATGTTGGAAAATATTTTTCAAAGTGTAATATCAATTTAGGAAACGTCATCTCTAAAAGCTTAAACTTTTTGACAGATAATTCCTTTGAGAACAAAGATCTTCTATGGACCATTTAGATAAAAATAATGCTTCCCTTTGAAATCTTCGAATGTGATAGCAGGGACATGAGTGACGCTGGGAAAGAATCGGATGGGATATTTCTCGGGCGATAGCGCATATTCTAATCGTCCCATCGAATATATTTGAATTACAAAAATGGAAATCGTGCTGTATCTGAGATTCTCGGGGATCTACCAAAATGGATTTGGTGTTCATATTTTAAAAGGAGCTTTTCGATTAGAAGTCTTTTTGAATGAATGTAATTTTTTTTTGGTCGAGGACACTGAGACGACAGGGTGCTTAACCGACATGCCTTTTAAGGTTTAAATGTGCCGTTTTGTCTGATGGTAGGAATGGCGGTTATTGCGAAAGTAACCGGTTTTTGGATATTCAGGGTTTTTTTCACCGACGGTTTAACATGGCGGTTATAATCGCTCAAAATAACCCGTTTTTGAAATAGCCGTTTTTTTCTATGCAAAACAAACGCCGTTTGTAAACAAATTTTTTTTATTTATATTGTTTTTAGAGAAAATCAATCCATTGGCCAATATTTAACTGTTCAGAATGACTCTTTCAGTAATCTGCCAACCAACAGACGCCTCGAGGAAGCGATTGTCGGTTGTTGGCCTAAGATAAAATTGAAAGCTTCATAATTTATTAAATTTTATGCTCGATTTTAGGTTCGATTAGACTATTTTCCGATCCAGTTTTTTTTACCCGGTTATTGGATGTGAAAAAAAAACTTTATAACCGGGACAAAAAAATTACCACGGTTAACCAAAACAAAAAATAACTGTTTAAAACCGGGACAAAAAAATTACCGGAAAAAACCGGTTAACGAAAAAAAACAGTTTACGGTTAAAACCGGTAGATTTTCCCCATCCCTATGTAATGGGCTAATTGGGCCGTATCCTATGTGCTCCATTGATCCATGGGCGCCTAAATATTAACTTTTTGGTAAAATTATGACTGGAAGTTGAAAGTTCACTTTCATTCATTGGAAACCAGTTTTTTCACTTCATTTCGGAGCGATATTTTGAAAACGTATGATAAACGTATGAATATTTTGTAAACAAAAGTTTACAAAATATTCAAGCACAAATTGAAACAATTGTAAACTTATTTCATCATTTGCAAACATATCTTCAAGACCTGCGCAATATAGAAACATACAGTCGTTATTTAAAGGAAGGCGAAAAGTTCATCAAATTATTCGGAATTTAAAACTGCGAGAAGAACCAGTGGGAGTGGCCTCCTCTAAACTTTCTCGTATACTTCTCAAAAATTTGTCATTTCCCCTTCCCCTGCGGATAAAAAATTCGAACCTACTGTAACCCAGAATGCAATGACTATCAGAAGGTTTTTCATTGTAGATTATAGTGATTGTAAAATATTTAGGTGAAGAATCGTATTCAAAGAGATGCGTATGTATTAAAACTTAGCAATATTTATTTTCTATCGCACTCTAGCAAGTTCCGCTAATACGAGAGCGTGCGCGAGCGAAAACAAAACGGGAGATGAAACGAATCTTTCACACACTTCCACTCTTGCCGGCTCAAGGACAAAGTGGCGTAATCCTTCCGCGTGCACAGAGATTGTTACCAGTACGCATGCGTATGGAGAATCGGATTAGAAAAATGAATTATGCAATTTGAACGCCTTTTCTTAACCGATTTTTTTAATTTGATAATTTGATTTGAAAATTTGATAGAAACCTACAAATTATGTTTAAAGACCACACACCAAATTTCATCCTCGTAGCTCTAATAGTTTTGGAGTTATCGTGTTCACAGACAGACAAACATAATTCCATAATTGTGTTTTTCGGACTCGGAGAGGTCTAAACCGTGGAGATTCATCAAAATCTCGAGTTCGAATTTTTTCGCGATTACAATACTTTCTCTTTGTATCTCTTCTCTTCTGGTATACTTCGTATACCAGAAAGTAAGAAGAGAAAGAAATTTGAAGAGGTAACATCGGTGAATACGCCATTTAATGAAGATTCAGATTTTTGTTTTAATAATGAGATATTTATTAGGAAGGTATATTCGTTAGGTTATAAGCGCTCAAATTGCTGGCGACTATTCTGATGGGACGCCAGATTACTCTAGCCCAGGGCGTTTATATTTGGTAAGGGAACCCTGAGATTTGCGACGCACCAGACTATGCAATTTTAGTACATTACGTCAAAAACAGCGTTGGCGCCAGTAAGTTGATTTGAAGTTACTCGCCGTGAAACTGGTAACAATGCGTGTGTGTGAACATTGCGAAAATCGGGGAAAATATTTCTACGTGCTATCTAGTACAGTTCATTGTTTGAATTGCACTATACAGGATGTTCACACTTATCGTGGTCTAATGGCTAATTTCTGAACCGTTACATATAGTTTCAATTGGAAAAAATACTTTAAATGAAGAGAATTATATATTGAGTCACTAAATATATTTCTGAAAATGTTACGAATTCTAATTTTTTATACGGTCCCCCGGTCCTATCGGTCATATTTAGTAAAATTTTCTTCACACACTAACAGTTTAACCCTTTTCGGCGCAGTGTGCCAGCTGATGGCTCACCTAATTTCACTCGCTTCTCAATATTTAAATTAAACTGTAAATGGGAAATAATAAGATTAGGATAGGGCCAATAGTGCTCCTTTTTAGAATGTATACAGTAGCCTTATGAAATTTCGTTTCGGAATAGGAATTATTAGAGATAAAGTTTGGGAAAATTCCTTAACTCGGAGATAAAACATTTTTTCAGTTCTGGACGTTTACAATTTTAGCAAATTAACTAGAAAATCTTCCTCCAATATTCTTGAAGTTTTAATTTATGATTTTCTGTAAGATTGAACAATATTTTTTTGGGTGTATAAAGGTGGTTGTATCTAAGGGGTCTCGTATGAGGGAGACTACCCCAAAAGAGGACGCTCCCTCCCCCTTCAGAATGAAGTAAGTTTAAAAAAAAGACATTTCTTGTAGATTCTATGTCTAGACAATAAACAAAACCCATTCATGATGTTTTTTCAACATATTTCAAAAAATTTAATGCCTTGGGCCGCAAAGGGTTAAACAAAAAAAGTTCCACTTTTCTGCGACTAAAACTAACCAAGTTATGGAGCTTTGAATTTCATAATTTAAAACCAATCGGCGGCCTCGACGAGTAAATGTTACGCACTGATTGGCGGATTGTCTTCGAGGCGGCTATTAAAATGGTGTAAAGTGGTCTAAGTCGGCGATGTTCAAAGCTCAATAACTCGATCGGTTTTAGTCGCAGAAGAGTGGCACTTTTTTTTGTTTAAAATGTTAGAATGTCAAGAATATTGTACTAATTATGGCTGATAGGACCGAGGGAACGTATAAAAAATTAGAATTCCTAACATTTTCAGAAATATATTTAGTGACTCAAAAAAACATGAAATATAAATCTTCCCCTCATTTAAAGCATTTTTTCAGTTTGAACTATATATCTACTCTGATGGTTTAGAAATTAGCTATTGGACCAAGATGAGTGTGGACATCCTGTATAGCTTAACAGGCAAATTCATTATTTTGAACAATATCTTCTTAGTTGTGCAATATATTTAGAAGTTCTAGCATACGAAGGAAGTTTTTGTTAATGACATTATTTTTCATTTTATTTTATTTAAAATTTTTTAAAGTCTAAGAAATGCGTGTTTTATTACTTGCTGAAAGCCATCAAAACGCTTGTCATTTTTAAGAAGTTAAACTCGGACAATTGGAATTTCATATAGTTCGTATCGAAGGATTTCAATCTGTCGGTAGATCCTTTTTAGTCATGAAGCGCATATTTTGCATACAGATCCGGCACATTTCTGCAAAAAGGGACCCAATTTTTTAAATTAAAATTTCATCAGTCTATAGAAACGTCTTTTTAGAAATTATTCATATTTCCTTACTATTTCTTAAGTGGGATGCTTTTACAGCAAAGATTTTTTCATAATTTCTTTTGTAAAGAGTACATCATGGAAGCTGGACGTGTTTAAATATAAATTGGTTCTAAATAAAATTCTGATACAATTGTTTCAAATTCACTGTGCTTTTCTTTCACAAATATTTAAAATATACAACTGAAACATACAGTATTACTGAAGTTTCATATTTCCTCCATAATTTGCTGATCATTAGCTTCAAGATCCTTTCCAGGGTTTTTATCTTTATGGATTTTGATTTTTGCCTTATTAGAGGAAAAACGAAAGCCAGCAACCCAAGTTCTTCCATAAATCCAAGAACAAACAAGACAACTTGTCCTCATGGGTTGTATGAGCAATCAAAGAGCAAAAATTGCTATCCAAGAACGACTCTTACAATCAATCGAACAGTATTCCTTCCATCATAACTTACCGCAGTGTGAGAATATATAAATTCTGCTCGCTTGTTATGTGTTTGCGGAGGAAGACTCGCCGAAATATTTGGCGGAAAACAAGACCCCACGTCGCCTGCATATCGTAATAAAACTCCTCGCTATTGGCAGGCGGGCGTAATTGCTCGAATATAGAAGGGTTGTTCTTTGGGGACCATATACAAATTCAAATGCCTTTGCCTTTTGTGAAGAGGGCAATTTCAAGGTGCTTTTTTGCTGGAGTAGCTATGGCAACCAACTGAGGGAGCCGAGTATAAATCTATGAAAGCAAGCAGTCTTAAACTTCGACTTAACACGTTGACTGCTCCACGAAAAGTGTTAGAAACGCTTCTGCGAGATAACTGGTAGACCGCGGTGGCCTAATGGTAAGGTCTTGTCCTCGAGACCGAAGGGTTCCAGGTTGGAAACCAGATTCCGCTGAAGATCCACCGTGTATGGGGCCTGTTGCACGTTAGATCATATGTAGAGGACCAAATGTCCTCCTGCTGGTGTGGTGCATAAATACCCTCACTGGCCCGGCCTACCCAAAAAGGGTGTAAGGCCGGTAGAGGACCAGGTGTGGTGCGGAAGTTTGGAGAGGGGAGTTCCAGCTCGGGTGTTGTCTTCGTCATCTTACTACGATTCAAAATTGCGAGGTCTGTCCCAAACAGGCCCTCGTGTTGCTTCAAAGCGGGACGTTAATGTAACTAAACTAAAGCGAGTTAACTCGTAGTCGGTGCCCTGGACAAGACCGTCAGCTACGAGTTATTTCATAGTTGGCAGTCAAGATGTTAAAGGACTTTTGCCGATTTTAGTAGTTGCTGTTCAGTCAAGTTACACAAATCGTACTTCCTTTGACGAGTTTCATTGAAATTTATGTATACGTTTTCTTAGAATAGGCCAAGACTAAAGTCTTAGTTTCAGTCTGGTTCCGGTGCTCGTAACCCCTTTCATTTGTGTAATCGAACTATCAAACTAGATATTTGCCAATCCTGATGATTAAATCCACACATGCGTGCTATTCCACACATGCTTTTCCCATCTAACCTAACTAATCTATATACTTCAAAATTAGTTGATGCGCATGCGTCGCTATTACCTTTCTTGTTTTATAATTCCTTTTAGCGTTTCATTTTGACTTCCGTTAAAGTTCGGATTTGCAATCCTTAGTACAAGACACCGATGCACCGAAATGCTGGTGGCAATCTCGGCTTGGTGAGTCGAGATTTGCAGGATCGAGACTTAGTTCCACAGAAAATCCACCGGGTAGGAGGGTTCCAGGTTCGAAACCCGATTCCATTGAAAATTCGCCGTGTACGGGACCTTCTGCATCGTAGGGGATCAAACGTCCTCCCTCTGGTGTAGCTTGAAGACTGAGTTGCCAACTCGAGTCTCGTCCTCTGCATCTGACAGTAGTTCAAAATTAGGAGATCCGTCCCAAAATAACCCTCGTGTAATATAACTAAACCGAACGTTATCGCTCTGGTTGTAGTCTGGAACAGTGGTGCGCAAACTATTTTCATTTCCGACCCCCTCACTTTGTGCAAGATTTTTCGTGACCCCTCCGGGGGTCGTGACCACGTTTTTTGAAGAAAAGCCTAATATTTTTATTATCAAATTTCTATGAATTTAGCGACCCACAAAAATTTTCTCGCGAATCCCAGAGGGGTTGCGACCCACGATTTGTGTACCGCTGGTGTGGATGTTTGGAGGAGGGAATGTCGTTCTCGCCATTCGACCACAGTGTAATATTGCACAATTCGTCCCAAAATTGACCACGTCTAACCTTAAAATGGGACGCTAACCTAAAGAACTGCGCAACAAAATTTCTATTAGAAACGGCTTCCGAATTTTTCATAGTGTTTGAAACATAGAAGTCCACTTTCCCTAAATTTTCTAAATCCACGTTTCTAAGAGAATGAATCATTTTTATGAGTCCTTGGCTAGATTGTACAAGCTAGCTCAAGTGGGATTGGGCAACAAATTTATAAGAAAGAAAAATGAATCGTTCGAAAAAATTTTTCCATAATTGAAATGGAAGTTCAATTCTCCGTTATAAGCTCGCGAAACGTTCGCCAGGAGTTAAAATGTTCGCCAAAAGGCGTTATCTTGGACAGCGGCAAAATACCAAGTTTCATCTTGAGAAAAATTCAATTTTTGTTTTGTAGGTTTGGAAATGAAATTATGGCAATCCACAAAATTTCGACTAAAGGGAGTTGAAGCCATGCATGTTAGATATGAATAGCTATAAGATCAGGAAAGGGATATCGGGTATAAAAATATTTTCCCTTAAGGTTGGGGGAAATTCCCTTCAGATTTCATGTTGCAGGGAAAATCGAGACGATTCGCTAATGCTTTGCAGCGCAGAATTCAGATGAATATGCTCTTTTCGTCAAAAACGTGCAGCACTTCTATTGCATAATAAAAACGTCTAAAGAATAACCTTCTTCCGCTCTAGGCTTCGTAAATTTCTCTCGGAAGGGAATTGATTTTTTTTTCTCCGAAACGAAAGAAAATCTCGGAAAAATCTACAAGGCGGAAAAAAGAATGAGAATTTTTCGTCCATATTTATCAAATATTGAAACGATCTTCTTGGACTTTTGAGTAATTTAAAGTAAATACTTGAACATTCCGGAAGAATGCACAACTCTCCAATTGTTTCCATGGCAAACGAATCGAGGCTACCAAGCTTCTTGCATCTAAATAATAAGCCTACTTTTTTTTTTGCTCGGTATAATCCTGGTTTGAAATGTGAAATTCTAGTTTTTTGCCTATCCAACCAGTTGTTGTGCTTTTCTTTTAAATAAAGAAATACATTACAGATAATTCTTGTCATAGAGAGCAAACATAATAAGAATAACACACACAAAGAACAAAAGCTGTAATCAATGAATCTTTGAGGGTATTATAAAACGTATCGGAAGACTAAGTTTTATATAGTCGTCATAAAAAAATATTAACACCTTAAAAACATAAAAGTTCTAAACAATAGAACGTTATTTGCAGGTACTGCACGAGCAGATGAAACGTTAATTGCAAGTACAGTAGTAACGGATAAATTGTTATATTTACAGATCATTCTGTTAAGCCAGTGGCGCCATCTGCTTCTGAATTTAAGAAGAAAAAAAAAATGTTAAAAAATTTATATTTATAATAATGAATTTAAAGTGTAGAACATAATTTTAAAGATTACTGAATTTTGGATTGAGGGGAAGGTTTGATAAAATTTATTTGCAAGTTTTTGATTCAACCTTCATTTCTAACTGATCTCTTTTGAATCATTTCATCCAAAGTTTCATTATATTGTAAGAAATATTGTGAACTCTCCGTCCTAAACTCATCTTTTTGTGAGAAAGTTATTTTATACCACAACGAATATAGTAACAGGCTATTCCTATGAAGTTATGCCTAACATGGCGGAGACTTCCGGTTTTGTTTGGTAACAAACGTTGCTATCAACAAAAGAGAAATTAACCCCCTTTTTCCACCACGTCCTTTTCCACCTTAGCGTTTTATATAATATAAAGAATTTTGACGCATATTGAAGCCTAAAATGCAGAAAATCAAAATTCATTCTATCGCACATCTTATTACGAAAATTGTGCTTCACTAACACTTTAACATATGCTGAAACAATTCTGGTTTCCACTAATTTCCAACCGACATAACTATTTGTTTCTAATTTAAGCGGGGCATTCACGATCACTCCATTTGGCGCACATCGTACCAAAACCCGTCGTCGATGTAAAAATCCTATGAGAAATGGTGAAGACTGGGGAAAATTTTGGAAATCCGACGTTGTTCAGTTTCTATTCGGCGTATTGGATCATAAAAGTGCAATACGATCCTTCGAGAGGATGTTCTCTCTAAAAAGCGAAAACCACCCGTAGGGGAGGGGGGATTGTGGTTGGAAGTCAGTCTGGGGAAATCGGGGCGGAGGGGAGGCGTTTTGAAAGCGGGGAAGGAGGGAAAATATTCTTTTGAGAACAATCCTTTGCATTTTCCGAATGGATTATGCAAGAAGCATCGAAAACGGTAACAATCGCTAATTCTCTTGTCCAAAATTGATTTAAAAAAATTAAAGTTTGATTACTTATAAGCGTGTGTTAATATGTAGTAGTTCTTGCGAACCTATTTTTATAATGACAAATAAAATTTTTTTAAAAGACTTACCGAAAGAAAGGAAGTTATGATTTAAAATGTAGTCTCTGTCAACCGAGTTTTCGATTATTCGAGGTGATTACGATCCCAGTCAGTTTGGGTAATCAGTTATATTGTATCTAATTGCGAAGTTATTCCAATAATAGAACATTAAATTTTCATATCTTCAGCGCGAAACGATTACGGAGATTTTGCAAACGATTAAATATTTTAGTAGAAAATAACTTGAATAAATCCATTAACCATTTCGTGTTCATTGGTATCGCAATGAAACCACACATTGGGCATTTTTTTACTGGCATGGGCGAAGCGTAGCATCATTTTTCATTCCTAACTTAAAGAGCCCGATATATATAATTGCTTTTGATCTCAAAGAGACACAAAATGATGAGGCTTCTTGCACAAATTGATATTTTTTAAAATTGAATCTTCGAAAGTAATATTGAATTTTATGAAAGTTGAATATCCTGAATACTCGCATATACTTAAATTGAATGCATAATTTAAATTGCATCTCGATGATAACTTATTCGGAGGAAAAATAGCCCGTTACCGTTCATTGGTTTCACTGTGAGACTATAAATTTCTTGAAAATAAAAAATGCGAAATTTTTTCCTTTACATATTTATCATGAATTATGTCTAATACTCATTTTTGAAATAAATTTAACAATTTATAAAACTAAACATGTAATGAACTTGAAAGGGTTAACATGCTACATTTTAGATATCTTTAAATTTTTGTTAATATTGTTATAAAGATGTTATGTCGCTTTCCTGCCTCGCTAGTTTTATAGTTGGGGAGGGAGTTACAGGGGTAAGCATGGAGTGACGGGCAGCTTCCATTCCGCGACCCCTGACCTTGGCGACCATTGGGGACTTGATGACAAATTTGGCGACCTTGGCGACAAATCGATGATTCCAGAAAATGCGACCCTTTCCTCGATATCTCCATTAGGAAAGAAAATACGCTCGAATGTACGAGAAAACTCCATGTGACGTCACGGCTTGTCGAGAGAATATATAAGGGCCGCACTTGGATCAGAGGGGTGAGTGTTGATCCACTGGAACGGCTTTGGAGTTTCGTCTGCAGTGCGAGCTAGGAAGCCGGTGAGCTGAGCGCTATTGAAAGTGCTGTTATTGTCGTTATTAGTGATTTGCTGACTGTTTGTGTTGCTAAATCTCAAAGTACTGAACTGTCGTTACCTGTGAATTGTCGTCTTTTTATGTTGTTAATCTGTGCAAGATCTATTGTTACCTGTGCTTCGTGTTCTCTTGAATTTTTGTGAATAAACCTTCTTTCTCCATTATCCTGCGTGTTGGACTGCTTACACCATACATTCGCAGAACGATTTTCGTAACAATATCCATAAATCAAAGCTTGGCCTTCAGCCTTACAATATTAATCTCCAAGTTGCAGTTGCATCTAGCATTTGAAGTATCCAATTTATTCAACTCTGAATCATTTAATCTGTTCTGTTGCAGGTCCGGTGGAAATGCTGGACATCAAACGAGAGACGTTCAACGCTCACAATAACTACCGGACAATGCACGGCTGTCCACCTCTAATGATGTCCGAGGAGCTTAGCAGTATAGCCCAGGGATGGGCAGAGAAGTTAGCAGAAAAGGGCTTCCTGCAGTACAGTGAAAATCCAGGTAATTCCCTCAGCCCCGAGATGCAACAATAAACTCTGAATATAAACTATGCGGGTGATTTTATATTGCAAGCTTGTTATTCACGTGAAGATTAAATTTAATTCATTTATTAAATATTTGAATTAAACTGTTTAACCCGTTAACGACCAGAGATTCCATTGTTTCTTTTTTTGCTTTGTCTATAAAGTCAACAGGTATTAAGAAGCTCCTAAATGATTTTCAGCATGTATTGTATATATCACCAGTCAGCCAGATTTTTTTCTCAAACTGTCGTTTTTTAAATCTTTTGATTTTCCCTTTGAGAAATTTTTGAAATGATTGAAGGAATTAGAAAATGATTTTTATTTTTTGACATTTTACTGTATTTAAAAAAAATTTTAATATTTATGTAAACAAAAGTTTTTAAGTGATTTTTTTTGTCGTTTTTTTATATTTTTTCCCCTAAAAAAATTAAAGAGAAAAAGCAAACCCCAAAGAATATTTTCCTTCGATTTTAATTGTACTTCAGTTAACTTAGTCTTGGTGTTTCAAACGTAATTAAATTGAAACCTATGCTTTAAATTAATTTGGGCGTTCATGGATTAATTCATTTCATTTTGTATTAAATGCAAAAACATGTCCGAGTGCTCTTTCAGAATTCCAAAAGCGCAGTTTTTGGACTAATGGTAACCAGCAGTAGTGTTATTTGCAGTTGCTTATTATGACGTTTGTGCTTGGCTTTGGAGTCGAGTGAAGTAAATCAAATATAGGGGCGAGTTGCCAAATTCATACCGGCGCCCTGATTGGACCGGTATCATAACTTCAGTTTTTTAAATATTTGGACGTAAAATGGGCATGAAAGACATCAAATATTGGTCTAAAAATAAAAACCTAGGATATATATGGTTTGTAAGGGAACAAAGGAAGAAAAAGACATTATACAGTGCATAAAATGTCAAACTTCGGTTTGTACATTGTGTGGTGCTATGAATTTAAGAATCAAAAATATTTTTGCTTTAATCTTACTTAAAGAAATTGGTGGTCCAATTTGGGAAACCAGTGGTGCAATCTGGGCCACCAGTTTCCTTAATTGGACACAATTTGTGTAAGTTATTTTTTCCTACTTTAAAGGGCGTTTCCTAAAAAGTTTGAGTGTTCTGAAGACAAACTGCACAGTGACGTAGCGCCCTGGGGGGGCACAAAATGGGTATAGATGCCCCGGGAGCTAATTAAAGGGGGCGGCATGAAGACAAAATATTACTATTATGTGATTTTTAACCACTTAAGTCTCGCGCCCGTCATATTGACGTGCATCGAATTATCGCATTTTTAGTCTTATAAACTAAAAGTTAATCATTAATTGGCTTTATAATTTGACACAAATATTATGTAGAATTCATACGCATCTCAAGTATTCAATACCTTCTTAGATGAATTGAAACGACAGCCCCTTTCCGAAACGGGAAGGATCATCTTATTAGATAGCAAAAAAATGCGACCCTGAAGGGGTTAAAACAGCGTAAAAATACCAACCCCCTAGTGTGATTTACGCTTGTCAAGCCACTAATAACGACTGCAATTAAATTTTCACGTTTTCCAGGCAGTGGCGTAGCTGCAACTTTTACCGTCTGCGGCGAACTTGCAACAAACCTCTTTCCTTTACAAGTTACATACGGCACATAAATCTCAAAATAAAAATAATAAATTAAAACCAAAAAAAAAATCGACGGGAGACTGTCTCCTGCGAAACGGCCGCTGAGATTGAGGGGCGTAGACTTGCTTACCTTACTCAACTGTGACTTTCTGTGACTAAAGTAGCTGTATGTGACTACCTCTATAGTCTATACTGACTATCAGTCTAGTGTGACTCTATCTATGTAAAATTCTTCGTGATTTTCACCAACTTGGCAACTCGACTGTGACTAAACCGTAATTACAAATTCTAAAATTATTTTTTGCAATCTTAAATGTCTACCTTTCTCTATTAAATGAAACTAAAATCAATTCTCTGTTATTTGGTTGCGGAGCTATAAGCGTTAAACTTTAGCACGAAATTCGACGTAATTCAACAATTCTTGAGTAATATTTCGCTCGATCGATGAATGAATTGCCTTAGTTTGCGTGTGCGCGCATCGGTCGTTGTGACGTCATGAAAATGTTTCGTGATTTTCACCAAATTTGCAGCTCGACTGGGACTAAACCGTAATTCCAAAATTCTTTTTGCAATCTTCAATGCCAACCTTTCTCTGTTAAATGCAACTAAAACCAATTCTGTGTTATTTAGTTGCGGAGCTATATGCGTCTAAAAATACCACGAAAAGCGTCATTTTTTCCTTTCCCGACACACCATTAGACCACTATGGAGAGACGCAAGTCTATGTCAAAAAGCTTATTAGTGACGGAATTCGTCGTTTGATGTCCTCGAGTTCTGCGAAATTCGCACCTCTACCAGCAGTCTCTTTCACATGTCGGTATCTTACCGACAAAAGGTGAAAAATGCGAATTAATTACATTGGTTATTTTTTATGAACACAATGTGTGAGCCAATACAACTGTTCATCTTGCTTAGAACATTGTTTTCCTGTATGTCTGATTTAGTCCCCCCCCCTTTCGAAGTGCCGCCCTCTCCGCCTCACTTTAGCTACGCCCCTGTCTCCAGGTGCCACTTACCCATGCTACGACACTGATCATGCAGAAAAAAGTTAATGAGTTTGTCACTTTTTAAAGTGAAATACGATGAGGGGGTAAAAAATACCGTACCCTTGGCTTGAAAATCCACCGGCATATTAAATCACCGTTGGGTTTATTCAAGTAACCGGAAGCAAGGTTTAGTCGCATACTCATCGATGTTTTGAGGTCTATTGTGTCCTCCATCTCAAGATTATAAATTTGTTCTAACCTGTATTGACGGATTTTCCAGGTGACCTGAGGCTTTTCCAACATGTGACCAGTTAGCTGAGACTGTCGCCAAGATTACGCGATCTGTCACTGATGATCACAGGGCGTCACTTTACACTCGCTACGCCACTGAAACTACGAAAAGATTCTAGTGCTTGTTTTGATGTGAAAACTTCTTTCCACTCCTTACAGTGATAGTCGGTCCAACTTTCTTGTGTGACAAAATGCCGTCAGATTTGAATCGCTAGTAACTGCGAGACTAATAATGCGAAAAGAATGGTTGACCCCACGACGGATAGATCATATCTGTAAGAGTTTGTAGCATAGTATTTGTTTTGCCTGTGACGTCATCGTACCAGTGTTGGCGCATGCGCGTGATTGTTATGAATTAGGTTTAGGTAAGGTTATAAATAAGTGTAGCATGGAAACGCATTTAGCTAGGAGGTTTATTCTGGTGCCATTTTAAAAAGCTTGAGAAGTATTACTAGGACCCAAAGTGTGATAATAAAATATTTATCAGAACATCGGTAAAAATCGGTATTAAATTGAAAATTTCAAACTCCGCATGATTTTCGATGCAGAGTTTTCTTTCGAATTCTACGAAACTTACAGAATATTTCACAATACATAAAAGAAACATTGTATTAAAATTTAAGTTCAAAAATTTGAATATTACGGGAAATAGGAGCATTCCTAGTAAAGGTTTTACTGCTCATACGCGAAATGTAGTTCTATATACTGTCAACAGATGGCTCCATCAAAAGCTACTCTAAATAAAACATAAGAAGTGGTATTTCGGGTCCGCGCCTAGATTTTTCGTGAAAACATCAGGATAAAATCATAAAACAAGTATTTCGTATTAATATGCAATTTAATTATCAGTCTCTTTAACATAATATTTACAGAGTAGTATAATGGTTACAGAATAGGTAAATCGCATGTTTATCGCATGTAGAAAGGGTCTGTGGTAGCTTGTGATTTATCTACTCTGTAACCATTATACTACTGTGTAAATATTATGTTAAAGAGACTGATAATTAAATTACATATTAATACGAAATGCTTGTTTTATGATTTTATCCTGTTGTTTTCACGAAAAATGGACTCTTTGCACTCGGAAAAGTAATTAGAAGCATAATTATTCACTGAATATCGGGGCTCATTTTATTGTGTATAGAACTAAAAATATGATCAAATCTGCGATTTATTATAACCAAGGAGGTATTTTTTTAACTATTGAAGTCGAGGAACGTCAACGATGCACAGTCTAAAATGATGCCTAAAAGGAGACATCCCGAATGCAAAGAGTTGGTTCTTTCTCTATCACTGTACAGTAGAACCCCGAACCGAACTAATTGAGGCTGACCTCTCTTCAGATTCCGGGGAATTCGGATTATCCGGGAATTTCGGTAAAATACTCTTGACATACCAAATGCAGTAGAGTATTGACTCTGGGTGCTCTGTGAAAGCGTACGGAAAGTGTACGCGGCGATTCGCACGGTACAGTGGCAAACGAGTCGAGGGCAAAAAGAAGATATCTTGGTTTCTTTCAACTGAATATGGTGCTGTATTCATTCATAAAGACCAATTCGAATACAAGTTAGGAATAAACATTAGCTTTGTTTCTGATTCGTAATTGTTATTTTCCCTTCATTTTTCCGTAAAAAAAACTTTCAGAAAATTAAAAAAAGTTGTTCGGATTATCCGGAATTTCGGATTACCGGGGTTCTACTATATATTAAATGTCTAGGTATTCCAAATTCTACAACTTTCCCTTACATTTTGTTGTCTCCCATATGACCGATTAGGTCCAAACTTTTAAAATTATTTATTAATTATTGATCTTTAAACCAAATTTTTTTTAATTCGAATTTTTGGGTTTATTATGATACCGTCAGTATCGAGTTGGCCAACTTCCATTGTTTACATCGAAAAAATTTCGTTATAGGTTGACGCTGCGACTGTAGGAAGTTATTTCCAAATGACAAGAAATTCGCTGTGAGTTTAAACGGAACGTGTCTTGTTTAATGCGAATAGACTAGTGCGTTCATAAAATTATGGGTAAAAAGCTTTCCAGGAGAAAACTTGTGCAATTTTCGTCTTTTCATAATATACCGTTGTTTCTACTTTTTTTTAGGTCTCCTAGTATGGCCTACCGCCAAAGATAACTGCAGGAAAAATGTCATATTGGACTTTAAGAATATTCGCTGACATTTCCTCTCTGTAAAAGCTCTCTTAAACTTTATTGTCGCAATGTTATTGCGCAATTTGTTTTCGCGAATTTGCGCTTGATGTTTTTGTCAACACTTTCAACGCATAGTTTGTCTGGAAATAGTTCTACCATGTTCATTGTGCGATTCTTCAGTGATTGCTTTCAGCATTTTTCTGTAATTCCGGGACCAGTGTTGGAAAATGCTAACAAAAATTCCACAAGTTGCTTCGCAAATGAAGTGCATGAACGACTATGGCAAAGATTTAGAATTTAAATAAAAATACTTAATTCAATAAAATAATGCAAATATTTGAAAGAATTGTTTCAAAGAAACTATCTATAAAAATCGCTTTTTCCTTGTGATTTAGCATATTTTTAAACTTGGCATTTAGCATCGAGTAACAACCGTGTAACAACAAATGGTATCCATGTAGGAATATATTGTTTTAAATGTTAGTTTTTTGCTCTTTTGGCGTTTCGTTTTCTAGGTAAAAATTATCTCCTGTAAATATTAATACAACACATTCATCTGTAAGGACGAGATATCTCGTTAGAATTGATTTCCATACCAGTTTGGTGCGCAAACCGTGGGTCGCGACTCTCATTGGGGTCGCGAGAAAATTTGTGTGGGTGGCTAAATTCAAAGAAATTTATTTGACAATAAAAAATATAAAGCCTTCTACAAAATGTGGTGGGGGTCGCGAAAAATTTCAACACTAAGTGTGAGTGTCGGAAATGGACCACTGGTTTAGATGAGTTGGGTGTGTTAAGTGAATGTACTGTTAGACAGCTTTTTTCTGTATTGGTATATAAATTGTGTAGAGCCAGCACAGTTACTGTTGCTCTTCTCTAAGCATTGCATTTATCTCGTATGTAACGATGAATGTGTGAATTTCAAATAAGCTCATCAAGTCTTGTTTTGCTTTGTTTGTTATGAAAGATAAGAGTTCTAGAAGCGCACGACTCGTCTCCATGTATAAGGAGCTGTAGCTGCATTCGTCGGTTCGGAGAACATTTGCTACCATGTTTTCACAAATTATTAAAGTTTTCTCTTCTGTTCCATATAATTGATGACCTTTTTGTCCTCTATCATTTGTACTGGGTGTTTACCGATATTGGAAAATTTGTATTTGTTTAATATATTGAGCAGAAGCGTTACCATATGCAGATAATAATATTCAACCATCTCTTTGTTTGCAGGGCTTGGCGAAAACATCTCGCTAGTGGACTTGGACCAACCTACAAAGAAGGGCGAACAGATTGTGAAAGAGTGGTACAAGGAGATAAACAACTATAACTACAATAAACCTGGATGGAAAAGAGGTGAGCCGTTTTAACAATTTTCTCCTGTTGGAAAATAAACGAGACCAAAACAGAAACCTTAAAAGCGGTTACTTACAGTGGGTCATTTTATCCATGGGGTCCCATACGTTAAACGTAAAGGGGCCAATGGCAATTCAAATTTTGCATTACTTTGCATCGTAAATAGCGGTTCTTGCCAGTCATAACAATTCTTTTACTTTTCGAAATAAATGTTTAATCCTTGCTATATTTTCTATGTTAAGAGAATTAGTTGTAATTATGGTTTTAATTTAAGAATTATATTTTTGAGTTTTTATATAGTTTTTTTTAGCGTTGTTTAATTTATTATCTTGTTCTGTTTTACATCACTAACATGCGTATTTGCTAGCATCAGTAGAGTAAGTTTAATCTAAATCGTGTTGACGTTTCTTATATAAAACGCTAATGAACGTGGTACAGAAAAGAGGTTAATTTCTCTTTCGCGGATGGCAACGATATCGGTTTGTTTCCAAACCAAAAACGGTCGCCTCCTTCCTGCTAGGCATAACTTCATAGTCATAGCGTACTAAATTCAATCTGGTATGAAAAACTTTTTCTCGGAAAAAATAAATTTAAGATGAAGAATTCACAATATTTCTTGTAATAAAATGAAACTTTGGATGGAATTATTCATAGGAGATCAGTTAGAAATGAAGCAGATGGGCTTAGGTGAACCAGAGAACGTTTAGATCAAAGCCAAAATAGTTAAAGTCAGCGAAGATAAAATCGAGTCGATTCAAAAATTGAGATAAACAACAGAGAAATATGTAACTTAATATTGTGAACCTATGCATTGGCCACTTTTCTGTTACGCGCCCACCACTCCACTTAGCACCTTCTTTTCTTTTGGCGAATTTTCTTGTTCTTGGAGCTTTGAATCGCCAATTTGGCTTTAGAAGCGTCAGGAATATCATGGTATGAGTATAACCGACCGCAGATGCTCTGCGCAGGATCATCCAGCAATATATATTTACTGAAATTAAAGTTAAATTTTTTCAAACGTATGTATATTTATTATAACTAAAAGAGAATAGAATGCAATATGTTTAAGCATATAAATTTGCATTCAAATTTTCAGGCCGTTAAGATATCTCAACATCGAATATGGCTACGAATCTGGGACAGACAGACAAACAAACAAACTTTATAAAATCCAGCCTTCAAGTTAATGTTTTGGAAACCTCACTATTGGGAAACACGATGTCATTTTGACAAGATTAAGAGTAGGACACACGTTTTTAACCTGCCGTCACCTTTTGTGTTTCGACCCAGCACCTATGTGTAACAGGTGCAACTGCATTTTAAGCGTTAAGTTTATATACATGCAAAAAGTTTATTACCCAAAGACGAGCTCACTTTGGGGTGCATATCATTGATTTAATTGACATCCTAGGGGGTCAATCCTCATGTCGGTGTTTTTTCTTTTTTAAGTGAAGTTCAACTAATTAAAACGATTTAGTTTTAACGTTTGCAATGTTTTTAAAATTTTATGCGATTGGAAAGCGACGAATGTTTGGCGCAGTACGGCCAAATTGGCCCTTGCGCAATTAAACCGAGCCAATCAGTCAAATCAAATTTTTAGTACTTCACAGTACAAAATCTTTCTTATACTGCAAGATTTATGAACAAAATTTGAAGTACCTATGCAACAAATATTAATAACTTATGGAGAAAATTAGCTATCAGTGATTTTTAAAATTCCTCTGGTTCAATTGATATTCTCATTTTAATTATAAAACGTTTCAGAAGATAAAAGAATTTTGGGTATTGTGATTTTCTATACAAAAGTAGTTTTAACATCAAAAATATTGGACATGAAAGTATTTTAATCCCGAGCAACGCCGGGCATAACAGCTAGTAATATATACAACAAAAATGTATGAAACAAATTAAATGCATAAAATAATAATAAATCCAAATGAAAATGCAAAGAGACATACTAAATACCAAACACTATAAAATAATGATACAGCTTTCTAAAGGAAAGAACAAAATGGAGAACATTACAAATTCGATGGGAGTGTCTTGTTACTGGG